>VUQI01030449.1:1603-26692 GCA_015106735.1 Paratilapia polleni | reverse complement strand
GATTCGGGAGACAGACACCCTCTCTACTTTTAAGATTAGGCTTAAAACTTTCCTTTTTGATAGAGTTTATAGTTAGGGCTGGATCAGGTGACCCTGAACCATCCCTTAGTTATGCTGCAATAGGCCTAGGCTGCTGGGGGCTTCCCATGATGCACTGAGCACTTTCTCTTCCTCACTTCCTTTCACTCTGTTTATACACCACTTGCATTTAATCATTAGCTATCATTAACTCTGTCTCTCTCCTATAGTGTGTCTTTTGTCCTGTCTCCCTCTGCTCTCTTCTGATTGCCCTCATCCCCAACCGGTTGCGGCAGATGGCTGCCCCTTCCTGAGCCTGGTTCTGCTGGAGGGAGTTTTTCCTTCCCACTGTTGCCAAGTGCTTGCTCATAGGGGGTCGTCTGACTGTTGAAGTTTTCTGTCTAATATTGTAGGGTCTTTACCCTAAAATATAAAGCGCCTTGAGGCAACTGTTGTTGTGAATTGAATTGAATCTTTTTAAAATGCTGGGAGACATCATCAGTAAAGTTTGATGGGGTCATTTATTCTTTTAACATCAGCCACCTTCTCCTGGGTGACCCAGTGAGGGTTGTTGTGAGGTCCTGGCTTATGCCCCAACAGCATCCCACCACAAATCAGATATCTTGGTAGCTACGTGGTGGCTTTCTCTACAGCTGTGGTCACAGGTTTATGTGGTGTACATTTGGCTGAGCATGTTGAAGACTGAGTATACTACAAAAAAACCCTACTTTCCACCTCTCTGTGCTCATAGTGCATCTTCCGGCCTCTACCCCAGAACTTACCTTTCAGCGTTCCTCTTACTATATGTGTTTCCTCTCATTTTCTTCTTCTGTGCTCTCTTCCCAGGTGAATTTTAGCACAAGTAGTTGTTTGGAGGGCTCAGACGTGATTAAAATGTCTCTCTGGAGTGATGCTAACACATTGTGCTGTGGAAACTTTAGTTGCCTGCCTAAATCAACATGCAGCTGCCGAGCTGAGGTCCTGTAGAGGAGGGCTGTCATTGTTAATAAGTGCTGTCAATTAAAAAAGGGTTATTATGTTCAATGACACTCCTCTGTGAGATCTGGGTATCAGCCCTTAATATTGATGGAAATTTGTCCACAGTGTTTGGTATCAAAATCTATAAAATGTTCAAAGTTGGCATCTTATAGTACTCTTTCTTAACGAATATATTTTATATTCCCAACCTGAAAACTTTGCTGATTTTAGACTGTGTTGTGTTTACTGTAGGCAAAATTCTTCTACTGTTTGAAGATGACAATAATAGATAAATCTTAATTGTGTCATATTTTGAGAACTTAATTAAAGGATATTGCATAGGAACATATTTATATTCTTTATGCTCTAAAATATTTCTACAAGTTAACTAAGAGGAGTGAAAAATACTCATTACAGCTTCATAGAGCCAAAGTTAATACGTTTGAATTACTTGTTTTGTTGGGTCAGCAGTCCAACCCAAACATGTTTCGTTAAAAAAAACATTTAAAAAAAATCAGGACTTCTTACTCCTAAACACACTAGCATATGACTCATAACACCATAACAGTGCCATGTCCCAAAATAAACATACACTTATGATGCTGCAAAAACTTGAGTAAAAGGTGTTCCAAAGTGTCTATTGGAATGACCTTCACTGCAGTGAGATTGTCCTCTGATTACATTTGCTGCATACCAGTCATTTTGCTCATGATTCACATACAGTATATTCCCTTGGTAGACACATATGTAGGGTGCAATGTAAGTATTCCAGGTGAGTGCTTGTGTGTGCAGCAGCTTGGAGATCCATGCAGATAACTCTTCACTGTATGTATATGTTCCTGCTTGAGTGTGTGTGATCTTGATAGATCTGTGATGAGGCCACCAATGCCTTTCATCCTAATGGATTCCAGCTGACCAATCACAGTGCAGAGACATGGCCACAGATAAGCCTGTTGTAGTTGGGGAGGTTCCGGTAAACTGCCTATGATAGGCCTCCCTGTATTCCCCTCTGTTCCTATCAGCAATCAGCCGGGGTTAATGGTGAGAGCCTGAGGCCGGCTGATTGGAGCCAGGCTACGCATCAGTCAAGACAACCCCAGCGTTGGGCCATATGTCAGGCCCCAGCTATTCCAGTCCATCTTTTGCCTGACCACAATACATACTTCAGTTCAAGTAATCAAATGTGTTTGATGATTCTCCAACTAGATGAAGAGCTCAAATCTGACTGTTTTGTGATGATGACGCACTATAACTCGAGCTGATCTGTTTCAACCAAAGTTGTTGGCAGTCCAGTGTTAGTATTTCATAACTAACACTGGCACTTAAGTTTATCCCTAATACTCTCAGGAGAAAATGGGTCACACTTTGACCACTGAACTTGCAGCTGAATTGCATGACTGTACACTGTATTTCACTTGTCTGACCAGATCACTGCAAAGTGGGCCTGGGTCAGAAGCTACAGGTGGAGACAGATGCTGTGGTCCCTGCCGGGTGGCCAGTCTTTCTTTCTTTCTTTCTTTCTTTCTGATCAAAGGGCGCCCATTGCCTCCCTCCAAAGTGAAGAAAAAGAAAAGATTTAATACTAATGGTGCTGGGAGCAGAGGACTAAAGCGTCGGGGTAATTACCCAGCAATCATTGCAGCATTCCACAGCTGAGGGGGGCAGAGATAGGGTCTTGAGCCTAAAGAGCATGGACGTGGATCAACTTGGCCGACACACACAGACACACTCACGTACGGCCTAGCTTGCACAAGTGCAATCTGTCTTCATTGAACCGCTCTGGGTCTGCAGGAGTCTCTCCCTGCTCATTTTGCTGTTTGGTCGACCAGAAGAAATCACTGTGAAAACAATTCTTGCTTCGTTTTTCTCTCTGCATCTCCGTCATTCCCTTTGTGCATGTCTGCATCCCTGTGTGTGTTGTATCTGTACATGTGTGTGGGTTCATGTCTAATTGATATGTATGAATGCATATGGAAGGTTTCTGTGTGAATGACTTTCTGGAAGAATGTGCGGCGAGAGGGGGAGGATGTCTACTTGTCAAATGTGTAAATGCTATATGCAGCCCCCATCGCCTGACCCTGGCCCAACATTCGTGATAATAATCACAACCTGATTGTGTGCCGGTATTCCACAGAGATTGGAACTGTATGTTCCGAATAAGCCACATGTTACGATGAATGTCCAGAACTAGACAAGAGGATATGATTTCCTGCTTCTATGTGTATGCACTCAAATGCAAATGTTTTTGTACACATACACAAACGGTAGGCTACTTACATTTTATTACACTAACTGCAATTTAACCGTAAATGTTGTCATTTTTTTTAGATGCATTTGTTACTTTGCCTTTGAATGTACTCAATGTTAAAACAGTCAATAGAGGTGTTTTACAAAAACAGCTGTTTTATTTTCTGCAGAACAAGACTACTCTGCTTTTAGCCTGCAAGTGAAATTAAAATAAAAACTATGAACCATTGCGTTTTATCCATCTCACAGCTGCCCTGTTCCCGATCTTATCTGAAATTACTCAGCCCCCGATTGTAATTTTGTATGCACGCATTTTTTTTTCTTTTTTTTTTTTTACTGGAGTGGGTTGAGGTGGTGGGGGTTAAAGGTTCAGTTCCTGAATTTTTTGTATCATTTAATTTTGTGTTATCTCTAACTGTTTTTTTTTAATTATAAGCTCTAGTGAAGCAGAAACCCTTACACTTTGGTTTCTTTATTGTATGTGTTTACTCTGGAGAATGTTGTTTAGTGTTGCCTCTTTGTCCAAATTCTTTTTTCGACCTATTTAACATAGTTTCTGACCAGAAAATTTGTGGGTGTTCTGGTTTAATCTATTTCATGTTTTGAGGCCATTTTATGCTCATTTAGAGGTTACCAATTTTATGCAGTGGCTATACTTTAACAGAAGTACTTTCTTTCATGTTCAGAAAGCACATTATTTTTTCTCATACTGTATACTACTGCTGCACCTTCTGTCTGGAACACAGTTTTAGCTTCTGTCCCTTGAACCCCTACCCTCTGAAAAGCCCAGTTTGCTGTTATTGGTCAGCTGGTGCGGTGAAAAAAGAAACAGGCAAAAGAAAACAGCTTCTATGAGTATAGGTGTATCTCTTTAACAGCTTTCTGCAAAAGACAAACAAACAAACAAACAAACAAAAAAAACAGAGAGATTTTCCTGTGGCTCATACATTTCTGAAATTATTTGCAGTATGATCAACTTGTTTTCATATGTATAGCAGCAGGGCCGGCTAAGTTTAGATTAGACTATACACAAAATATGCCGTTAAAACACAGGTATCCACTCCCAGTCTTTGTTTATTGGTTTTAAAACGGTTTTAAAATTTCCACAATTTCTGAACATCCCTCAGCATTATAATTTCAAATTAGCTCTGGTCATGTGGTCAAAGCTAACACTAAGGGTTTTCCTGTTGTTATGTGGACATGGCCATCAAAAATAAAAGTAATCCACCCTTCCTTCAGAATACTCTCCTGCATGAAGACTCAAGTTTTCGCTGCTTTAGCCAGCGACAGAACATTTAGCGTGTTTGCATGTGGCTGAGGCATTTTAGAGTTAGAGTTAGCAAAAATGGGGTACTACAAGGCAGCTGCACATTCTTTGTTTAAAATCGTACCAAACTCACTGCTGGGTAGGTGTTATGCAAACATGTTCCATGGTGATGTAGAGAAGCCTGGACTGCTAACTAGGCATTTCAGGCGGTTCAGCAGCAGGGTTTTCACTGTGAGAAAATAACGCCCTTTGCCGTGGATTTTAATTTTTAAATTTGCAGACCTTTTTACGACACAGAAAAGACATATAACACACTAAATGTTAGGATTCCCCCCAAAATAATAATATAACCTCTTAAATATCCTCATCGTAAATACAATGTGAGTTGCTTGCTTATAAAGATATACAAGAAACTACCCTTGAATTATAAGGCAAATTCAGTATTTTTGTACTCTGTATTGTTGTTTCTCTGTAAGCACAAAATGTATGTCTGTCTAGTTTTGTGTATGTTTACGTGCCTTTATGCCTGCATGCAAATGACAGCATAAAGGACACAGAGCACCTTTGTATTTCTAAGCAGTCACTGGTGGTAAGAAGCAGAATGAATGTTGGGGTAATGTAGAGGAAGCTTCTCTAAGAGTTACAGGCCATAGTCATAATCATAGTGAAACCCATAGAAAATTCTGTCTCTTTCGTTTGCTCCCAGTTCCATTTAAACAAATCTTTTTTTCTCTGCCTCTGCATGGTCCTTTTTGGTCTCATGGCCGAAGAGGTTTGGTAGAGCAGTGAGATGAAGTCATATGCAAGTACACAGTAGCAGAACACATATTTGTGCAATTAGCCAAGCTCTCTTCTGCAGCCAAGTGTTGGACAACAGATTAAAAGAGCTCCAAAAATCTGTTTGTATTATTTCATTAAGTGCAAATAACACTGTGTAAGATTTTTTTCTTGTTCCTGAGTAATAACTTTGCTTTTGTGAACAGTAATTAATTTATAATAAATTTGTAGTTAAATATACAAATGTCATTCTTCTGGTCACAAACACAAGGTTCGAAAAGAATAATATGTATGTTCTCTCTTTGAGGCCTTAGCAGTCAAGATATAACACTAAATACATAGGAACATAGTGTAATTTGTGACTGTCTTTTACTCTCTTTGATGTGTAGTACAGCACAGAATAAAGAAAAATGACTTCAGCTTTTCCTCATTAAGAAAAGTGTGGATGATTTCAGAACCAGAGCATCACGCTTCTTGACCCTCCCTTCTCTTCTTCCCTCTCTGGGGCACCGCTTGTCTTATGACGTCATTGTGCTTTGTCGTTACGGTCGATAACAGATAAATAACGAATCCTCAAGTAGAGCAGCATGATGTTAGGAGGGTCGTCTGAAGGGAATTTGGGAGAGGTGTTATTTCATGCTTTGAAGGTCTCTCTGTGTTGCATTCCCAGCCAAACAATTCAGTTCTGGTGGATCTGGTGGGGACTTCACAACTATTTGTAAATGGTGGTAAACCCTTTCATTGGCTTAGTCTATTTGTGCACTGTTGATCCTTCTTGATATTGCTGACAAAAGAAAAATGAAATAGTGTTTGGAGGGTGAGTGGCTTTTCAGGTGTGCAGTTAAAATCTGAGACCAGAGAAGACGATATGTCTTTTCTGTCACCCTGTTCTGTAAAGTGGAGATGCATAAGTTAACATACTGTATATACAGAGTTCAAATAACTAAGGATATGAATCATCTTAGTGGTAGTGAATCAATTTGCAGTGATCACACAGCTGTGACAAGTCCCTAACATAAATACTAAATGATCCATTCCAAATTAAATGGGGAATTGTCAGAGTGGATAAATAGGCTCATGACAGCATATTACCACATGGAGGCGCCAGCATACACAGTATCAGTCCTTCCAGTCTGCCAGTTTTGCCCAAGTTGTTGTGTTTCTTAGACAGAGATGGGGTGATGGTGGGAGGTGGTGGAGGGACATGGGTTAAATGAAGTGCAAACACACCCACTGCACACTGAAAAGGTCACTGTGTTCCCCTGTTCTTCATGACCAGACTGTGTTTCTCTTTGAAGACCCATGTCTGAGTGCTCAGAAGCAGGAAGGAGTCCTTTATTAATCCAGGAATCAACAGCCTTTGATGGCTGGAGATGGGAACATATGCGAGTGCACTCGTTTGAGTGTACTGTACCATGGCTGCGTGTGATTGTGGAGTGCGTGACGTAGCAGTATATTTCCAGCATGAAAATGTTCATACTGTTTCTGTTTAACTGTGACCTACATTTCTCTAGAGAAATGCATGCACGGTTACTGCATGTTGTTCAGTTCGCGTTTATTGCCCCGCTGTGTATTTCCTTGTGTGTGTGAGCATATGAAAGTGCATGCACATACATGTCAGCGCCAGGATCTTTGGGTTTTACAGTTATCCCTGTCATATTTTCAGAGGTGATGACAAGTGAGTTGCCTTTCAGAAAGTGCACCCAATTATTGTTTGGTATTTTTATTGGTACAAAAGAGTTTTAAAAATACAAATGATTGTATTTTTATGTTGGTCACACTCCACCCTGGTCTCCTTTGTGTTCTGGAGAAATGATTCCTCTGGCAGCCACAGAGTTCTAGTTCTTAGTTGGCAGGACGACAGACGGGTCAACTGGGTTTGTGGTTCTGCTCCGGAACAAGCTGCTTTTAGATTACCATTTTTTGCCAGAGACACAGAGCCTGATACGTCTTTCCCATTACATTAAAACGCAGCTTGTGTTAATCATATTTAACAGACTGCAACTGTGATGCAAGAACAAGGTTCCCAGTGGATTTGCAAGCACACTGAACAAAGAAAGTCTTTTGCTGTATTTCAGTTTTTAGCTGCATGTTTGAACTCCAACTGTCAATAGCATGTACAAAGTCAAGGTCAGTGGAAGGTAACTATACATCAACACTCCCACTTTTAAGGAGAACCTATTCCTGTCCTATCAGCCTTTTGATAAAGTTATCAGAGTCAAAACAGTATGGCTGTAAACAGCAGAACGCCATGTGTGTGGGAGGTGACTGAGACAGACGTCATGGTTTCTCAAGAGGATATACACTCACTGAGACAGACAGTCCACATCACAGTGCCTGGCCTGGAAGATGCCTGTCGTAGGTGGTCTGCTTCAGCGGGAGGTGTATTTGGTTGGAGAGTGGTATGACATATGCCCAGTAGTTCAGTGATAAAAAGCTTCAGTATGTGTGTGTGTGTGTGAGTTTGAATATGAAAGAGAGAGAAAGAGAGATGCAGGAGTTTAGTTTGAGGTGGCCTCATACACTGAGAGATAAAATGAGTGACTGCTGTTCTCATCATAAGAGCTGAGCTACTGGAAGAGAGGCCCCCCCTCTCTCCCAAAGAGGCACACAGCGGCCCTGGTTCTCGCCTGTCCACATACGGCATTTCTCCTAACAGAGTGTGATTGAAGTTTGAGAATTCTGACAGAATTCCTTGCCCTCTTTCCCATATCCATGATTCTCCATGATTCGCTTGGCTTATTTTGATCCGCTGGTATAAGGTTTAAGTTGCGTCTAACATTTTTCTGCGCAATTTCACAGAGGGCCAAGCGACGAGGCTAAATATTTCATCGAGCGGTTGTTATTTTGTAGGACCAGGCCAAAGCAAACTTAAGACTGGTGAAGAATGTAATCATTTATCTAAGGACCAGGGGCGACACGCTCAATTTGACCTAAAATAGGGCTCTGTGTAGCCCACAGGGACAGGGAGTAAGGGTGTGCATGAGTGCATGTGTACTGTATATTTTGGTGTGTGTTTTGGAGAACAAGGCTACTGAGCTACTACAACTAGAGGCCACAGTGAGATATTTGGTTTGCATGTATCTCCTGCTTTTTTTCTTGCATCATGTTATAGTGTTAAGTGTTGAATAATCTGTCAGCCTTCACTATGGATATGAAAATTATGTGTGTGTTGCTTTAATTTCCGTGTTCCTACATCCCAGACAAGTGACGTAAGTAAAAGTACTTCTTTAGTCCATTCATTTTAAATGAGAGAAACATGAAAGAATGAATGGGGAAACCCATATAACCCCTCACCTCCCTTTTTTCTCACAGTGTCCATCCTAAAATACCATCAAACACACCCATGGCAATCATGAATTGCTGGGAACTTTATCTAACTTTGGTAGTGTGAAGCTTTCCCATCATTCCCCGAAGGCTTTAATGTCTCTATCGGTTGTGGACTAACCTAGCAGAGCCTTTAGCTTGGTTGTGTAATGACTGTTATTAACCTATCAAGATCTGCCAAAGGGTCTTGGCTGCTTTTTCCCACCCCCTCCTACCACTTTCTCTCAAATGCCAAAACCAAGATGGCTCCCTTAAATCTTCACTCTTGCCCTCCAGGGAGCAGAGAACACCAAAGTCTAGTCTAATTGGATTCATTTGTAAAATAGCTACAGAGATTTGAACATTATCTATCTATGTACCCATGACTGGAATGCAGCTTTTTCTCCCTAATGGACATTTTTTTTTACCCTGCCACTTTTGCAGTAAAACTGTGGTCTCTTGGTGGCCTGAAGTGCTTTTTTTTATTGGAATCTCATGTTAAAATTTAAATAACAAATCCCTTTTAGTGCATGTGCCCCTTTGTACGAGGGTCAGGGTTACAAGCTCTGATCTGAGAAAGGATCACTTGGGTCAGATGTGGTAATAATACTTTACAGGAGTAAGGGAATGGCAAGTTGGAAACAGGAAAATAATGCTTTGTGCTTGTGTATAGGTCTCAGTAAATCCCACTGAACCAATCAACTTTTTAAAGAAATTTTCATGAAAATTATATTAATTCAGAATTCCTAGGAATAGAGAATGTGCTCGTACAAGTCACCATGTCACCATATTAACATGTCTTATCAACAGATGTATTGTCGCTTTGAAACTAATTTGTAGACCTCTGGAGTCTCATTGCATGGCACTGTGTCCTACTCGAGCTGCGTCTGTTAGTGTTTTGCTTGGTACAGCTCAGAGCGTTTTCTGTTTGTGTGCTTTTTTGTGTGTGTGTCTGCGAATGTGTCTTTGTGTGTGTGTGTGTGTGTTTTTGCTCTGTTTTGCAGATGTTCATCAGATAAAGGCAGCTGAACACCACAACTGACTATTACACCACCACTTTAGCAACATGAGGTTAACCGCAGAAAGGCAGATGTCCTGCAAGTCAATGGACTGAATTAACTCTTAGTATAACATTACTAAACTGATAAAGCTAATGCAGTTAATGCTGTTTGGCCAGAGTGTCCGTTGGACATAGATTCAAGGAACGGGGGTTGCTACCCGCTGTACACTCACCAGCCACTTTGTAAGGTACACCTTGCTAGTACCAGGTTGGACTTCCTATTCTTTCAGAACTGCCTTAATTCTTCATGGCATAGCTTTAACAAGGTGCTGGAAACATTCCTCAGAGATTTTGGTCCATATTGACATAGTAGCATCACACAGTTGCTGCTGATTTGTTGGCTGAACATCCATGATGTGGATCTCCGCATTCCACCACATCCCAATGGTGCACTATTGGATTGAGATCTTTGGAGGGGGCCCAAAGGGGTCCAAAGCGTGCGAAGAAAATATCCCCCACACCACCAGCCTGAACCATTGATATAAGACAGGATGGATCCATGCTTTCATGTTGTTTAAGCCAAATTCTGACCCTACCATCGAAATGTTGCAGCGGAAATCAAGGCTCATCAGACCAGGCCACATTTTTCCAATCTTCTATTGTCCAATTTCAGTGAGTCTGTGCAAATCGTAACTTCAGTTTCCTGTTCTTAGCTGGCAGGTGTGGCACCCAGTGTGGTCTTCTGCTGCTGCAGCCCATCTGCTTCAAGGTTCAGCATATTGTGTATTCAGAGATCTTCTGCATACCTTTGTTGTAACGAGTGGTTATTGGAGTTACTGCAGTCTGGTCATTCTCCTCTGACCTCTGACATCAACAAGGCATTTTCATCCAGAGAACTGCTGCTCACTGGATATTTTCTTTTTCAGACCATTCTCTGTAAACCCTAGAGATGGTTGTGTGGGAAAATCCCAGTAGATCAGCAGTTTCTAAAATACTCAGACCAGCCCATCTGGCACCATCAACCATACCATGTTCAAAGTCACTTAAATCACCTTTCTAACTCATTCTGGTGCTCAGTTTGAACTTTAGCGAGTTGTCTTGACCATGTCTATATGCCTATATGCCACTGAGTTGCTGCCATGTGATTGGCTGATTAGATATTTGGTTTTAAAGAGCAGTTGAACAGGTTATTGTGGATCCATCCATAATTATCTTGTTGCAAGCTGTAGTGTTGAGGCTTTTGCTGCTTCTTACCTCTGATATGTCAAGCCAGAATAGAAGACATGACAACAAGAAACTGGAGAATGCAGCCAGATCATAAAGTCTTTATGTGGTAAATGGGTACCACACGGTCTCCAGTCACAATACTCCAACTGAGTACAATGTACAATTGCTACTTAACTTTCCAAGTTTGGTCTAAAACAGACTCCAGTGATTCTACTAATGTCAGTTCTTCTATTTCTCTCTCATTGTCCTTTCTCTCCAGATTGAGAACCTGTTGGAACAGTTAAAGGACAAGGACAAACAGGTGACTGGGCTGAGGGAAAGGGTTCAGGGCCTTCAAACTGACTCCAGCAACACAGACACTGCTCTGGCCACACTGGAAGAGGCTTTATCAGAAAAGGTATGGGGGAATGGGGAAAAGCAGAGTAAGCATCAGCTTGTGGTTAAAACAAAAACACAGAGAGAAGGAGAAGTTAGAGGTCCAGAAAACCTGAAAATGATCTTGTGTAAAGAAATATTTGAGGGTTGAGGTTCAGAGAGATGTTGTCCTGTTAGTTGCTGGATGGATGGAAGGTGTAAAGAAAAAAAACATCTTGAAAAATGTGAAACTTTAAGACCACTGCTTGGTGTGGAACAGTCTGGAAAATTTTGCCCATGTAGGCACACTTGTCTTTCAGGAAGCTAGGATATGGCTTATGGTTTAATTAATTTGCATGCTTTACTGCGACTCACAGCCATAATTTAATGACATAAACTCCTAATTTATAGACTTAGACCACACTAGATGTGGTCCTATCTGTAAATAGTAAGGGAGAGAATGAGGTACTGGTAGAAGGGAGGTCTATGGTGAACATAGACAGAGGATTAGTCCATGTCTGTAACAGTGCCGAGTGTAGGGAGGGAATGATCTATAGAACAAGGAGGATAAAAGTTTTGAATGGAAGAGGAATGGAGAGATGGAAAAGTTGAATGGCAGAAGAGGCACAGCCCTGATGGTAGAGGTGGCCTTAGAATTAATGGAGGGAGAGGTCAAGGAATGCAAGGGTGAAAGCAGAGTGAAAAATGTTCAGCTTCAATAAGAAAAACAAGTAAAAACAGAGCTGGCTAAAGAAATACTGTTTAAATATTAAAGCAGCGATAGAAATTCAGCAATAGACAACACAGTCACATGCACCATAAGTGTAGCATACTGTGCACATACCATGCAATAAAAAGCCTCAGTGAGATGTAATCACTACTTGTTTAGTATTAATTTAATATTAGGTTTGTATCTGACTCTTTTCTGTAGTGTATCCTCAGTTTTCCCTCCCCCTTTTCTTTTAATCTTTCTATAACAATCAAGGCCTTCAGATGAAATAAGAAGGGAAAACAATAAGAACAAATAAATACATGAATTAGGTCAAATGAAGATCAGTAGTGCTCCATATTAAGACTGTGATTTGTATATACAATTACACAATGAATAAAACAGTTAATAAACACGGTACTGCATGTGTCCGCATGAATAGGAGGATGCAGTGTAGACAAAATCATTGCGCTTAACAGCTGCCATGTGATCCAAGGTGAACCAAACAGACTTACTCCACATGGGTGAATAGATGGGCTGGATGCTGGTTGTAAACACTTATTGTTTGTTGTTTTTTGGAAACATGAGAGAACAGCTGGTCTCCATAAAGCCTCACCTCAACAGTACAGAGTAAGCATGCTGCCACTAGCACTAAAAGAAAAATCGCCTTACTGGCCAGTGTGTTGGGGTTTTTTTTTTTAGTTTTTTTTTGTTTGTAGGTAAATCTTTACACATTGAAACCCCACTGATTTTTACACTCTTCCAGGGCAAAGAAGTTACTGTAAAGAAACTGAGAAGCTGGTGCAAATTGTTGCGTTGAATAATGGTGTTATTTTTCTTGTCTACACAAGTCTTTAGTGATTTGTTTATGGATTTGCATTCATGGTTAAATGGTGCCAATAATTTTTAACTGCAGACCAGCTTCAGCAAATAATGAATTTGATGGTATATACTTTACTGAGCATCGCCATGGAGATGTCAAATCCTAGTCTAGCAACATATACACTCTGTGTTAAAGTGACTGGCTTGATTTCAGAGAGACTCCATCTTTCTCAGCTCTGTTGCATGTTTAAAGTTGTTGCTAGCTCACATGTGTTGGTACTATAGGCTAAAAAATTATCGTCTTGGGGCTGGAGGCTAAAAAATGGTTCCCATTTACATGTTTGTTTGCACAGCAGGCTAAAAGATCGATACGGGTTTACATTTCATTGGCACTGGCTGCTGGTTAAGAGTTCACAGCTAGGACAGATGTGAATGTCCAGCTGTACTGTACTGTTATCCAGTGGATGCCACATTTGTACACATTCCAGTATGCACATTTGAGCCTTTACATTTGTTGGTATATATTTCTGTTACCTTGTATTTGGTCCAGTCACGTGTATACTCACACATAAAAAATATTGTAAAAGAGCAAAATTTCAAGTTCTGCACAGGACCCTTCAGATGGTACAGATTTCAAACAATTTTAACTCTTAGCTGTTGCTATGGAATGATTTTTCAGGCAGTCTGTTTAGACATTGATAATGTGAAAGCAGCTTAAGTGGAGTCAAATACAGAAGTGATTGACTTCTTTTTATTCTCTGTGTGTGTTCTTGTTTATCTCTGGGTTACTAGGCTGCTGTTATGTCCTTTGATTGTTATTTAATTGAACTATATCCTTTATTTATATCCATTCAATCAAGAATCATTTACAATTTGCTCACAGAATTCTGTCTGTTAATAGATTAGAAGTTGGTTAATGAGTGTTTCATTGCGTTTGCGGCGCATAGACCGACACAGTACATAGATGTTTTCACTTAAAATGATGTTTTAGCACCTAAATTTGTTTTTGTTGCACATAGACTATGAAACGAATAGCATAATGGCACAATAAAGTGTAAATCCCTCTTCTGCGTCGGCCCATTTGTTTACCCAGAAACCACTTCTGATGCAACCTACATATTATTCAGCTGTGATGAGGAGAATGTTGGCAAGCTTTTCAGACTCTGTGGTCAACACAGGGTGTGTGTAATGTGTTTACAAGCGTGATTGTGTGTCTTGCTGATCACAAACTCTGTCACAAACCTGCTCTTGGAGCCAGTCGCTAGCCACATTGCTGTGGTTCTAATTAACAGGCTGGGGCATTGTGCCCACGCTGAGCACTGCTCTTTGGTGTATGTATGTGTGCTTGTCTGTGATGTCATGTGTGTTTTCTGTTGTTTATTTGTGCGCTACACTTGGGCCTCATAGAGCTAGATTTTATTATGATATCCTGGCCTCTTTCTCGAACCCCCCCAAACATCCTAGAGATATTTCACAAAGTGGGCAAAGCTCCCAGGACCTGTTAGCCAAGCAGTCTCTCTCCTGCTATCTGTCTCCTTTGCCCTCTCGTTCAAAGTCCTCTATGTAGTGATGTGCTGTGCCAGACCTAGTTAGTGAATGTATTTGTCCAATTACCCAGGAGTTTAAAGCTGCCCATCATGTAGTGATGCCACATCGTAAAGCCTCATTGCTGAGCTGTGCTCTGTGCCTAAATAAACACCTGAATAAACACCTTGGTAATCACTTCAGTCCACACCTAAACACACACACATTCACTTTAACACACACCTACTACACACACCTTGCAAGCTCAGCCACCCATGTTGTGGACTTGGTCTAAGGCCAATGCCCAAAGCTGTTGTCCTGCTGTCCAATGTGATTAGAGGATGGAGAAAATTATGATCGAAACACACCCAACTGGGTTTATCAGTAGACAATGTGGAGTTGTTAGAGAGTGATCTACAGTACTGTCTAATTCGTTCACAATAAATCTGTCCATCCCTCAACTGTTCTCTTCCTTCCTCCTTCTCTTTCTGTTCTACTTGGCTCTGATCCCTTCGTGTCACTATTATTTATAGCAGTATTATTTACGATGGGCATTTATGAGTTTGTCTTTGGCCACACTTTGTAAAGAATCCCGGTGATCCTATTCGGCAAGATACTGCCTATAATGATAGGAAAAAATTATAATCGCACAGGGCTGGTAATCTTTTGCAGATTGGATGGAAAACAAATTTATTTCATGTCATTTCTGCTTCATGTAATGAACATGCTTTTATGCAGATGATAGCTATCAAGGCTTTTGCCTTTTTCTTATTCACACCCGCCAAACTCTTTTCCTTTCTTCTTTTACCTTCTCACTTTCTCAGGAACGAGTGATCGAAAACCTCCGGGATCAAAAGGACCGGGAGGACAGGGTTCGGCTGGAGGAGCTGGAGCAGCTGAGAAAGGAGAACCAGGAATTAAAAGACAAACTATCAGTCGTGCAATCCCAGAAACTGCTTCAGAACCAGCCCGGTAATCCCAGCCCAACCCAAAACCAGAGGCTTGATGGGGAGGTAAGTATGGACTCATGGAGTATTAAATGAATCTTAGAAACTGATGTTTAGATAATAGAAAACGTAAGTGTGTGGTATGCAGGACTGGTAAATTTTGTTAAAAATGTTTTGGCAATCATTGCAATCAATTGTAAATGTTAAAATTAACCTGAAATAAAAAAATAATTAATGAAAGTATAGATACAGGCACTGTGAACACACAAGATTGCTAGTCTGTTATGTGTGTGGACTGCAGACAACCAGGCATCAATACAACCACTATATGTATGCAGTGCTTGTAATATGCTGCCTGTACCTTGTACTTACATTGCTAACATCCATAGTAATAGTAATTCCACCTTATTACCTCCCTGTGAGCATCAACAATATTGTTAGCAACTTCCTAGCAGAGGGCCTGCCTGCACTTTGTCCCACAGGATAAAGGGATGAATTAAGAGAGAGTGATTTATGGACGTAAAAGATCCTGTATCCCTGTGCGGGTGCCAAGTCGAAGGCCTTGCAATCTTTTTTCTCTCTCTTTTTTCTTCTCCTAGGCTTACAAGCCACGGCAGACCCCTGTCCTGCCAGAATTTATGAGAATGTTTTCTTTTATACTCATAATAAGTGTACACACATCTCATTCCTGCGAAATGATATCTTCTTGAATGCTGGTGCTGCACCACATGAAAGTGACAGCAGCTCAATAACTTTTTGTAGGAAACAGATTCACACTCTGACAGAAATGTTGCCATAATTGGACTGTTTTGTGTGCTCCACAGCAATCAAACCTGTTATGTAAACTTAAAGAATCTTCAAAAAGAAAGATGATGATTGTGTGTTTGTATACATGCGTGTCTCTGTCTGCCTGTCCCTGCATGCCAGCACACAAACAACTGTCGATACGTGCGTTGACTGTGAGTGTGTGCGTGTGTTTAAATGTAGTGGTGTTGTTGATTTAAATGTAGTGCTGTGGCAAGGGACAGGCTGTGCAACTCTAGTATTGAGGAGGTCAGTGGTGAATTAAGATGCTGCCTGATATTAGATTCTCCTTCATACTCCTTCACATGCACAAGTGCATGGTTACCTCATTGCAATGACTGATGCTGACTGCTGCTTTTGTTCACCATTTAATCAAATTCTAGGTACCATAAAAGCTGTACTCCAAGGTGTTGTAGATGCCAAAATGATAAAATTGTAATGACAGTCGATTAAGAATTTAAAGCCAGTGTTAAACTCTGCACTTTGTTGTGTCAGTTCTTGTGCCTTTTACCAATTAGCCACACTATGACTCATTCAAGTTGGTGGAATGGCTGACTTTTTTGTTTTTTATGCCAGCTAGCTCTCCCTATCTACTTTGGCTGCACTTATGAAAGCTGGGCTTTTACATTGGATATTCCTTTACTGTATACTTAAAATCAAAAGAGCTAAATACTATTAGGTGCAGTAACCAGGGATCAGGCCGCCAATCCACATAGCACTGGGTGGTTTGGGCATCTGACCAGGTGCCTCCCAGATGAGGTGTTCCAGGCATGTCCCACTGGGAGGAGGCCCCTGGACAGACCCAGGACGTGCTGAAGAGATTACATCTCTCTGCTGGCTTGGGAACGCCTTGGTGTCCCCCCAGGAGCGCTGGAGGGGGTGGCTGGTGGAGAGGGAGGTCTGGTTATCTCTATCTTTGACTTCTTCCCCCCATGACTGAGACCCAGATAAGTGGCAGAAAATGAATGGATGGATGGATGGGACTTCAATGTGCAATCAAAAGGTTTTGTGATTCCTCCTATAAAAAGGCAAAAACCTTGTCCGATTTGAATTTGGCTGTTGTTCCGTTCATGGTTGTCTCCTTGTGCACCTCTGAACCTCTTCTAGCTGTTGTGATATGTTTGGATTGCTCCCTGGAAGTCTCATTCTGACCACTTGCATATGACCAGTTGTGATGTCACCATGCGCAGGGAGCTAACATGAACTTCTGTGTCACACTGGCCTAGCCTCTATCAAGGATCATTACTGCTTATGAGAGCTGGGTCTCTGGTTATTACCCAGTTTGCCAAATACCAGAAGTCGTGTTCTTCAGGGGACTGAGGAGCAGTTTAAATAAAGGTGCAGTCCACAGGTGCAAAAGGAGATGACCTTGAAGGGAACAATGGCCAAATTTAAATCAGTTGGGATTTTTGCTTTTTATAGGTGAAGTCACAAACATTTTGGTGGGTTTTTAATTTTATCTTGCAAGTATACTTCACATACTCAGCATTAAATGTTTGAAATGGTTACATCATTTTATTTCAGCCATCATTTAACACCTGACAATCACAAATACCTCACAAAAATGGACAAATAAGTTTTTTTGCTTGAAAGTGCTGATATGCAGCACAGATATAATTTACCTCTTTGGCAGATGTAGTTTGTGTTTGCCATCAGGTCGTGTACATACAGTGGCCCACTGACTGTATCTGCAGATGTTAGTATTATTGACTCAGTCAAGCTGTTAGCAGAGCTTTTTATCTTGACCTCAGGGCTCTGTTGACTTAAGTGCATCCTCATCCTCTTCCCATAAAACAGTATTTGTTGATTCCAAGCTTATTAAAGGACTTCTGGAACTAAACACCAGCTCTTCAAAGGAAAAAACAGTAAAGAACCTCAGGGAAGGCGGTGACCTTTTCAGAGAGGGCTGGCTAATATCTTCAAGGAGGTACCACACCTTAAAAGACTTTCGAATCTTATTTAAAAGACACTTTTTTCTTTTCAAACCAGGCAGATGTCATGTGGTCTTATGTTTTTATGTTTTTGATTATAAAACAGAGATGAGACTATTCAAACACTGACATATGTGTAATGAGAATGAATACCGTCATGTCTAGGATATAAAAAGTAAAGGATCTTTTTCTTCTACACAGACAGTGTTGCTGGGTAGTCTCTGGCCAGGTGTTAAATAACTCAGTGCAGAGCCTGGCGACTGCACATATTTAACATATTTTGAAATATTTACACTCAAGAGACATTTCCAGGAATGATAATAATAATTTGACTGTATATGTAATTGTATCTTTACTGGCCTTTCCGCTCTCATAATATCACAAATTCCTTTTGGACCTACCATCCTCTCAGCCCCTGCTTTCCACACTTGTCTGTGTTTTCTAGTGAAAGAATATAACATACTCTGGTCCACTTAGGCCTAATGCATTTTGTGCTAGCTGAGATTTTGCTTGATGTTTGTGAATGAGGGTTTTCAGCGTCGTGTGGAGGTAATGAGGTAAGGACGAGTCCTTGCCAAGATCCTTCATAGTTAATACAAGCATACAGTGACAAGCTTTCCTATGACAGACTGAAACAGAGCTTACATGTAGAGTTCTAGACTTATACAGACCTGGGAATATTCTCAGTGTGTGTATATGTGAGATTATGTGTGTATTTTTATTATTAACGTTGCACTCAATTATGTTCATATTGTGGCGAGTTCATGTGGAAGGAAGAGACGGGGGACAGTCTACTTGTCAGTCTACTTGTTATTCCTGTGTTCCATACACCACTCAACCCTAGAAATACAACTTTATTAGCATTAGCCCCCTTAACAGAAACAGTGACCAGAGGTCATCAATTGCCACAGCAGTCTCAGTTATGGTAGCCCACTGCGAGCCACACTCAACACCACCCTCAGACAAGCAGACAAGAAAACACTGTTATATCATAAATTAATAATAACAACGAGGGACCCACACAACACAACTGCAATAACTGTTATAACAATGTAAACTTAACACTTTACCATCAACATGAACAGTCCCATGAGTCCTTGCACTAGTGGCTCCTCCCCTTGGGCCACTACAATATATACACTCACCAGCGACTTTGTTACTTTGCTCATAAATGCAAATATCTAATCAGCCAATCACATGGCAGTAACTCAATGCATTCATGCACATGGATGTGGTCAGGGCCACCTGCTGAAGTTCAAACTTAGCATCAGAATGGGGAAGAAAGGTGATTTAAGTGACTTTGAATGTGGCATGGCTTTTGGTACCAGATAGGCTGGTCTGAGTATTTCAGAAACTGCTGATCTACTGGGATTTTCCCCACACAACCATCTCTAGTGTTTATAGAGAATGTGAGCTGATATGAAGGCAACGGTAACTCAATAACCACTCGTTACAACCAGTGTATGCAGAAGAACATCTCTGAACACACAACATGTTAAACCTTGAAGCAGATGGGCTACAGCAGCAGAAGACCACACTGGGTACCACACCTGCCAGCTAAGAACAGGAAACTGAAGCTACAATTTGCTCAGACTCACCGAAATTGGACAATAGAAGATTGGAAAAATGTGGCCTGGTCTGATGAGCCTTGATTTCCGCTGCAACATTTGGATGGTAGGGTCAGAATTTGGCTTAAACAACATGAAAGCATGGACCAAGTGCCACTCCTGTCAGCTAAGAACAGGAAACTGAGGCTACAGGGCTTGTGTGATGAGTCTCCCTCAGTCTGGATGGTAGGGTCAGAATTTGGTGTAAACAACATGAAAGCATCGATCCATCCAGCCAAAGGTTCAGGCTGGTGGTGGTAGTGTAATGGTGTGGGGGATATTTTCTTGGCACACTTCGGGCCCCATAGTACCAACTGAGCATCATTTAAACGACACAGCCTACCTGACTATTGTTGCTGACTATATCTGTCCTTTTATGACCGCAGTGTTCCCATCTTCTGATGGCTTCTTCCAGCGGGATAACTCACCATGTAACAAAGCTTAAATCATCTCTAACTGCTTTCTTGAACATGACAATGAGTTCACTGTACTCAAATGGCCTCCACAGTCACCAGATCTCAATCCAATAGAGCACCTTCAGGATGTGGTGGAACAGGAGATTTGCATCATGGATGTGGAGCAGACAAATCTTCAGCACCTGTGTGCTGCTACCATGTGAATATGGACCAAAATCTCTGAACAGTTTCCAGCACCTTGCTGAATCTATGCCATGAAGAATTAAGGCAGTTCTGAAGACAAAATGGTGTCCAACCTGGTTCTAGCCTGGTGTAACTAATAGAGTCCAGTGAGTATATGTTCATACAGTTATATCCATGATTGTCAACAAGGGAACATGGAAAGGTTAACTCAACTAACTGGAAAGAACTGAGTGGACCAGACCAAGTTTGAGTATAAAACTGTGTGTTAAGTGTGTTAAGTATTAAGTACTAGAAGCAGACAACCAAATAGAATGCGTACATGATTAAAAAAGTAAGCAATGTCAAAAAAAAGTGAATAAATAGGTGAAATATCCAATATGGCTAAAATTTAACAGTTTAAATTACTAGCTAAGAATTCATAGATAAAATGGTAGAATAGCAAGCTAAAGTACAGATTTTATATAAGTACTATACTGTTATATGCAGTTAAAACAGCCAAACATAAGTGTAAGCTGTAATATTAGCTGCATTTGCAAAGAAGTGGTGACCTGATAGTAGTCCAAATAATATCTAAATCTAAAGAGCTGAAAGTAGTTTGTACGGAGGTTAAATAGTTAAATGGCAGTGGGTAGATGGCTAAAAAAAAGCTTTGAGTAGTGAATACATGTTAAGATTTATACAATAATATATAAATGCCTCAACACAAATTTACCTAAGTACTGACAATTTACCTGGAAAATAATTATTATAGCAATAACCACTTTTATATAATTAAGTGTTGAATGGGATTCCGTTCAAAAAATTAACACATCTGAACATAAGAGGTGGTGTTAATGAAGGGGTAGAGTGCATCTGACAGTCCTGTGGGGATATGCCAGATAAAAAAGGCTGAGTTACACTATGTCGACCTTACTTCCTTTGGGTGGTAAAAAGCACGCCAAAATAACATAGACCATTAAATTTTAGTATGACGACTTGGTTTAGATTAGGATACAGTTAGTCTTTGGTTAGGATTTGGCGAGTAGTGATTGAGGTTAGAGTGAGGGTAACTACAGGAAATGAGTGGAAGTCAATGTAATGTACTCTGAAGTGATTGAAACATGACTGTGTGTGTGTGTGTGTGTGTGTGTGTGTGTGTGCAAGTGCTTGCGCACATTCACTTGATGATGTTTAAACGAGTGGCCTCAGCTGTCTCAACAAGTTAAACAGCCTTCACAAACACAGTAGACAGAGAGGTAAAGACCAAGAGAAAAAAGCAGAAGTAGAGAGAAAGATAATTCTAGGTTGCAAACTTCCTTTGGGATATTTTTCTCAGAGAATGGTTTCATCAGCATAACTGTTTTTTGTTTTTGTTTTTTTTTTTTCCAGCATTTATTTTAAAAAGAATTGAGATGTTTGGTGGTCTCATAAAATCGCAGCCAAACTGAACGAGTCAGTAATTTTATAATGATAATGAACTCCTAGCTCTACATGAAAGACACCCCCAGGAAGGAACTGATAGAGGCAAACCACAGAAAAACAGGCAGCCCGAGCTAAATTACGAATTGTAACCTAGTATTCAGGACTGACTTACCTTTTCCTTTTCAGTCCATGCAAGATGATAACATACCTGGTCATGTATAATTATCAATGCCCAGTGATTTATTCCTACAGGATGTCAAAATGTTTATCAGTAATATATTTTTTTCAACTTCTAGGTGAAAACCAAAGTAGATGGGCTACCACCAGTGAGCCCCACGGTAGGTTCTTTTTTTTATTTAACACTTTTTGTTTCTGCTAACTATTAGCATATTACATATAAAGTGCTGGCATGATGCTACATCAATTCTGGGCTAACAGTTCCAGTAGGCTAAGGCGTAGCTATAATAATATGGTTATAACAAACTAATTAAAATGTCTCTCAAGTGATCTGAACCTGATCTGTTGTTAATGAGGAGTGCTGAAGAAGAATGTGATACCAAAGAGCAGCCTTAGTGAGCCTAAGTGTGAACGTTTAGCTATGTCTGACAATGATCTTGAAAATTAGCAGCTTAAAAGGTTTTGAAATGTTCAGAAGTGGTCACTGGACAGAATAGTTTAAGTGCTTTGATACTGTCTAGGTACTAATTCATGTGATATGTGACTGTCATTGTACCTAATTTATCCATTCTTACCCCCCACGCCCCAATGCATATACACACACACACATACTCAAAGACTCAAACTACAGAAGAAGCAGTCAAGATATGTCCGGATATCACAGATCGTCTGAGGATTCTAGAGCAGGAAGTGGCCCGCTACAGAGAGGAATCCAGGAAGTCTCAAGCTGAAGTGGAGAGGCTAATGGGAGCTTTAAAGGATGCTGAGATGGACAAATCATGCAAGGAGAAGAAAATCTCTGATCTTGAAAGGTGAGGGTTTAAAAAAAAAAAATTCAGTCACATTCATATCTATCACAAGTCAGCATCTGTGTGTTCACAGAGAACAGTGTCCTTCCAAGTCACCGGACCTTTGTAAGACCTCAATTCATTCCTAAGTGCTCTATTTATAAATGGGTAATCCATGGAATATAAACTGTCTAGATTGAGTCGTCCTAGCACTTGAAACCACTTTCATGTTGTCATTCTTTTTGCCTGATGTAATCAGTCCAGAAAATGAATGCGACCTGTTTAAGTATCATTCTAATCATTTGGCTTAATGTCTTATTGTTTGTTTTGTCTGTCAATATCTGCAGATATGGGTAAGTAGATATTTAGTGTGCCCGTTAACCATACCATCATAATACTGCTAACACTGTCCATAATCATTGCTCTTGTCATCGTGCCATGACTGTTGGCTCATTTTAAATTTTCTCTGGTATGAAGTTGGAAATTCAGGGAACTGGCTCAAATCTGAGCCCCAGGAAGCTTAGATTTGACTGTCTCATTGGGATAGTAAATGTAAAATCCATTTATGGCAAACAATCTTGGTCCTCATTCCTGTCACAGCAATAACACAATGAGAGACTTTATATGCTTCCTGTGGAGACATATAGCTTCTCTTTTGTGTTGACATCTGCAAAGCTTCTTTGCACACATTTCATTGCTGTCATCAGTGCGGTCATGTGTGTTTTCCCATATCAAATTATGCATATGTGTTTTTATATAAATGTCTTTGCATTACTTTTCATTTCTGTCAGTGCATTCTGTCAATGTGTTTGTGTGCGTATGAGTGCGCGCATTTGAGTTTGTCAGGCAGGCAGCCAGCGGCATGCCAGTGGGAGGTTTTTGTATCCAGCCCAGACACTGGATGTTTATACTACTCTGTTTATTACTGGCACAGTGCTACTCAATTATCATCTGATTTATGGATTGGCATGGTGTGTATATGCACCCAAATGAGTAGTTGTTTAGTGCCAAGGCAGAGGTACAGTATGTTAGTGTTTGTCTGCATATTTACTTCATACAGTACTGTGTGTGTGTGAGCATGGCTGGAAAAGCATAGAAATAAGTGTGTACAGAGAATGTTTCTGAACTTGAAACAGTGATGTTTAGGTGGGTGTCTGTATATGTAGATTGATAGCGAATCAGTCTTTTGGTGGATCACCAACTGCACAGATGAGGCATGAGTGTAAAAAATACTAAAGCAATCATTTTTCACACACATTGGCCACATCAGGTGTGTTAACACTTGTTCTGGTTCTGAATGGTTTAGAATCAGTTTGGATGGGCTGCAAGTACTGGATCCAACATAGTTTCCTGCCTCATTCATTACCCATTTTACAGACTCGCTGCTCTGGCATGGAAGCCATACGCTGACTCAAACTCTGTGGGAACCCATGAGCGTCAAGTATAATAGGAATACAGTAGCTCCTACAGAGTTTGTTCACAGTGTCTACTCTCTTTTTCCACTTATCTCTGCATGCATCATGGTTCTTCTTGGTTTGTTTGCATTTTTCTGCTGTTCACGTGCAACTTTCACTACCTGGTCATACGCATTTAGTTTCTGTGTATGTGCGTGTGCAGCTATTTCTGGGACAGGAACATTTTGGATTGCTGGAAGAGTTCCTTTTCCCCTCAGCTCATTCATCTTATTTGGACCTGCTGTCTCATTAGTGTCAACCAGTCCCTCCTATCAGCATGACCCCTCTCCTCTGGTCAGCATGCACAGGTCAGAGGTCACATGCAAGTCAGCTTATGAGAGGAAGGTCCACTGTAGTCATATACAGTCACTATAAACATACATAGAATAACAGTTTTTTGCAGTAGAAAATCCACTTCAAGGTATTTTGTTATGTTAGCATGTATGGCTGCTATAGAAAATTGTGGGTCATCTACTTATGTTAGTTCTCAGTGTCCTTTTTGATTTACCAAAGACATTAAACAGAAACAGAATTTTTGCATATGTGTGTCTGCGCACATGTGTTATATGAAAGCATCGGAGGACGACTGTCTGTGTACTGATTGGACTTCTGTTGCAGAGCATACGGAATGTAGCTTATCTGGGCAGAGGATGAATGTCTTTTTAATCAGAGTGTTTCTGTTGGAAGTCAGTCAAATGACCTATTAACCACTATCTGAATGGAGAGGGAGAACAGATGAGGAAATAGACACTTTCTCATCCAGTTGGCAGTGAAGCAAAGAGAGCCAAAGATGGATGTAGCTAACAGGCCATTGTAATAAATACCTTCCAGCACAGGGGAGACTCACTCACAGCTTGTTGATTGCTTAGTGATCTACTCTAAGTCATCAGTGATAACATTAAGGTAGTTTATGGTTGACTTTTTATTTACTGTTGTTAGTGTACAGTAGATGTAAAGCTAATCTGCCAAAGTAATCAGTGACATTGAACAGGCTTTGTGGAAAGTATCAGCTTGTCATACTAATGCTAATGGATTTGTTAATTTGATCTCTCGTGGTTATAGATCTCTTGAAGCAGTTTGTCTACATATGACGGACTAACGTAAAAAAAAAAAAAAAAAAAAAAAAATTTTTTTGTTTTTAAATTTTGGTGG
>VUQI01030448.1:0-12400 GCA_015106735.1 Paratilapia polleni | reverse complement strand
TTGGCCAAAATAAAAAAAAAAAAAAAAAAAAAAAAAAGGTGGCCTATCCATCCATTTTCTTTCGCTTATCCTATTCCGGGTTGCGGGTGGGGGCTGGAGCCTATTCCAGCTACCATAGGGCGAGAGGCAGGGTACACCCTGGACAGATTGCCAGTCTATGGTGGCCTATATTTATTGAAAAATTGTCACATCAATTTTTGCTGCCTCAAAATAGTATGAACAGCTGAAAGACTTTAAAACAGATCAGTTATTTTAATTATGAAGATTTCTATGGCATAAAAGGAGTAATCAACAATCATTAAACCAAAAGAAGAAAATATCAGAATCAGCTTTCAGCCAAATTGTAAACTTTAAATATCAGAAAAGTATATTTCAGAAATACTATAAATAAACTATAGGTTGGGTATAAATGCAGGTGAGATGAGCTTTCTATACAGCTACTCCTGTTGACTTAAAAAACAAAATGTCAGTTTTTATTGTTGTATCACAGTAAAGAATTAATTTTATAGTGAGCCATATTGGAGTTAAATGAATGTAAACTGAATACCAACTGGGGCTCACACAGCCTTTACTTTTCCTCCAGGACGGACTCACCATGCTTGAACAGGAAAATGGCCTGAATGATATTCCTGACTATGATGGCATAGAAGATGAAACTTTCCCTCCACTCCCACCACCACACTCCCCAGGCCAGGGAGGGCAAGAGGAGGGAGATCCTTTTGCAGATGGTGAGAAGCTGATGTGCTCTTTTGGGATACTATGAGATCTTTAAGATAGGATGTTAGCCTGATCATTCAGGACTTTGTCTGTGAGGAGAAGGATTTTAAATTCTGGATTTAATGAAGAGTAACAGAATAAGATTTAGTAAAAGGAGCCTAATGTGGAAGAAATATGACCTCATATTCTAGTTCTTGCCAGTAATCACTGCTTTGGATCAACTGAAGGCTTTTCATGGAGCTTTTAGAACTGCCTGATAATTATTGCAAGACTTTGCAGTCCCAGACACCTTCTCCTGTACGATGCCTTACGATAAAAAAGGAAGAGACAGTGATATCATGTAGGCAACAGCCTACTTTATTGTAAAAGACATGATGCCAGTAACCACAGTCGAAAATGTCAGATTTAAGCAGCTGATTAAAGTAATTTACCTTCGTTACCAACTCTCACCTTTCTCAGCTACACACGAAGTGTAGAGAGGCAGTTGAACAGGTGTCATACTTCGCTCCCACATCAGATTTCTGGTCAAGTCATACTTTTTTAAATGTATTTATTTATTGCCTTGGAGCATAAGCGGACCACAATTGAGTGAATGTCAGTTTTATTTATGTTCCCCTTCATTTACACAGGAAAGTTTCTTGAATTTGTACTGAGGATATATGCAGAATGTTTTTTGTTTATTTATTTGTAGGGTTGTTTCCCAACAATTTAACACAGTTTGAATCTACGAAATTATACAGTATAGGGTAGAATATTTTCCCAAAAGTCTTGGGGATCATCAAGATGTTTTTTGGCAAACGTGAGATGAGCCTTTGTGTTCTTTTTGGTCAGCAGTGGTTTTCTCCTTGGAACTCTCCCATGGGTGCCATTTTTGCCCAGACTCTTATTGTTGAATCATGAGCTCTGACTTTAACTGAGGCAAGTGAGGCCTGCAGTTCTTTAGATGTTGATCTGGGTTCTTTTATGACCTCCTGGATGAGTCATTGATGCGGTCTTGGAATAATTTTGGTAGGCCGGCCACTCCTGGGAAGGTTCACCACTGTTCCAAGTTTTCTCCATTTGTGGATAATGGTTCTCACCATAGTTTGCTGGAGTCCCAAAGCTTTAGAAATGGTCCTTTCCAGACTGATTGATGTTAATGACTTTGTTTCTCAGCTGTTTGTTTAGATCGTGGCATGATGTGTTGCTTTTTGAGATCTTTTAGCCTGCTTCACTTTGTCAGACAGGTTCTGTTTAAGTGATTTCTTGATTCAACAGGTCTAGCAGTAATCAGGCCTGGGTGTGGCTAGTGAAATTGAACTCAGCTTTCCAAAAAAATGTGGTTAATCACATTTAATTCATGATTTAACGCAGGAGGGCAGTTACTTTTTCACAGAGGGCCAGGTAGGTTTCTTTTTTCCCTTAATAAATGAAATCATCATTTAAAAACTGAATTTTGTATTTACTTGGGTTATCTTTGTATAATATTAAAATATGTTTGACGATCTAAAATCTTTGTGTGACAAATATGCAAAAAACTAAGAAATCAGGAAGGGGGGGTGATACTTTTTCATGGCAGTGTACATCTTTGACTTTGAAAAAATAAGAATTGAGTGCACATTTATTTTGGATTTTCTCTAATCCACACAGGGTCAAGATTATACATACAGGCTCAAATATATACATACACCCACTAATATTTATTTAAATGTCCCTTAGCAAGTTGCACCTCAACCAGACACTTTTAGTAGCCATCAAAAAGCTTCTAGCATAATTCTGGCTGGATATGTGACCACTCTTCTTGGCAGAATAGAGTTCATTTCAGTTGGTTGGTTTCCTGGCATGGACCAGGCTTTTAAGCATAGTCCACAAATTTTCAGTAGGGTCAAGGTCAGAGCTTTGGAAAGGCCATTCCAGAAGCTTAATGTTAGCCTACTTTATCCATTCCAAAACCAGTTTTGATGTGTGTTTGGGATCGTTGTCCCGTGGAACATCTAATTGTGTCTAACTTTTAACCGTCTAGCTATTGATTTGAGGTGGAGTTGAAGAATTTGGAGGTAGTCCTCCTCCTTCATTATTTCATCCACTTTGTGCAATGTACCAGTACCACTGGCAGCAAAACAGCCCCAGAGCATGATCCTACCACCACCATGCTTGACAGTTGGTACAATGTTCTTAGGTTTACAAGCCTCACCTTTACTCCCCCAAACTCCTTTTGTCATCGTGGCCAAATAGCTCAGTCTTTGTCTTGTCTGACCATAAAACTTTTCTCCAGAAGGCATTTGGCTTGTCCATGTGGGCAGCTGCAAATTTCAGTCGAGCTTGAAGGTGTCGACATTGGGGCAACAAAGTGAGGTATAAACTTTGCCTGTTTTCATGTGGTCTGTTCATTGCAGGAAATGAAGGTGAGGTGTCACAGCTGGCTGATGTCCCTGCTGCTAAAAGGAGAGGAGTGAAGAGGCCCCAACCCAAGCTGGACTCCCAGAGGTAGCTCAGACATTTTACATTATAATAGAGAATTGAAATATATTTCTTTCTTCCCCCCACATGACTACTTTGGTACTTTTAAAGCAAACTTGATGACATTTATTTCCCAGTTTATTCGTATAGAAGCAGTACATAAAAACACTGAGAGCTGCAGAGCTCATGTCTGATGTATTGAACATGAAACAAGCTAAAATCTGGTCAGAATGAATCCAGGTGCAGGTGTGTCACAGGCTAATCTGGTTGGACTGTCACACTCTGTCACAGCGTAGCACTGGTGGACTAACGTCCACTCCATCTGAGTGCAGATAATATAAAGTGTATGCTGTAGTTGTACGGCTGACTATCTTCAAATCACATAAAAGTGTGTGGGAAGCGGCTCCTGAAAAGCAAGACTACAGACACATCTGTTTCACCGTCACCAGTTAATCTGTGACACCAGTTAATCTGAAACACCGGTGTGTCTCTGTTATGTGCAGGCTATACACTGTCCGGGCGCTGCACTGCCGCATTTCCGAGTTCCACCTTTTGCGTTCCTCAACATTACATTATTAACATTTAGAAAATCAATTTTTGACATTTGTATATCAATTCAGAATCGTCCATGTCCGCATCGCAATGCATCTAAAAAATTATTATATCTCTCACCCCTACTACCTAATGACCATAGTACAGCTAAAGGCATAGATATTTCTATAAGGAAGGGCTGAAGACCAAAAATGGAGCTAAAAAGAGAATATTGAATACTGGTCTTACATTCATGCAGTAGAAACACCTACAGGTCTAAATGGATGCTAATGCTGTTGTGTTGCAGGATATATAAACGGAATGGCTTTCTAACTGCTAACATACTTGCCTAATCTTAATCAATAAATGCGGTTTAATTTGGTGTTTTTTGAATTTGACAATTTTTTTCTCTTCAGGCTAATATCAGAAAGAGGACTCCCAGCTCTGCGCACTCTCTTTGACAATGTCCATTTCAAAGGCAAAGGACACGAGGTAGGAGCTCGTAAAAGATCTGTCCCACCAATCACCAGATGTCAGTGGACATTGTTTTTTGGGCTAAATCTGCTTGGTCTGTTATTGCTTTTAAAAAGATGTCCCCTTTCCATCTAAGTTCGGTTGAAGAGTGAAAGTCCTTTCAGGCTTCTAAAAAGACTTGAATGTAACATATTTTCAGTCATGAGTTCATTTTTACCCACTGTTTTGTTGATTAGAGGTATAAAATAATTCTTAATGTTACATAGCAGGATAAAATGGCTTAAATTTGCCTGAAAAGTTCAGTAGACATCTTTTTTAATACAACATTTGATTGACATTTTATTTGTCACACATCCACTCCAGCTGCACGGACTAATGTTAACGGACAGCAAAGGTTTTTTTTTAAGTAAACAACAAAACAAACCACGTTTATGCCACTGGACACTTTGTTAGGTACATCTTGCTGGTACTGGATTCAAACCCCTTTTGCCTTCAGAACTGCCTTAATTCTTCATGGCACAGATTGAACAAGGTGCTGGAAACATTCCTCACAGATTTTGGTCCATATTGACATGACAGCATCACACAGTTGCTGCAGTTTTGTCAGCTGCACATCCATGATGTGAATCTCTCATTCCACCATCCCAAAGGTGCTCTATTGGATTGAGATCTGGTGACTGTGGAGACCATTTGATTACAGTTAACTCATTATCATTTTCAGTTTAACTCATTGTCAGTTACACCACCAGCACCAGACTGAACTGTTGATACAAGGCAGGATGGATCCATGCTTTCATGTAGTTTACACCAAATTCTGACCCTACCATCTGAATGTTGCAGCGGAAATTGAAACTCATCAGACCAAGCAGCATTTTTCCAATCTGCTGTTGTCTAATTTTGGTGAGCCCGTGCAAGTCGTAGCCTCAGTTTCATGTTCTTAGCTGACAGGAGTGGCGCCCCGTGCAGTCTTCTGCTGCTGTAGCTAATCTACTACAACATTCAACGTGTTGTGTTATGAATCTTGTGGGATTATGTCTCAGTGTGTGCTGCATGTTGAGATTATTATGTACAAGCCTCTGGACAGTCAATGCTAGGTTGGCACTGCTGCCTCATACATGAAGGTTCTGGGTTTGACTCTTTGTTAGGTAGAGGAGGTTGGAGAGATGTTCAGAAGGAAGAGATGTCCTTTTCGCTTTTCAGCCAAGTTTAGATGAAAATTTAGATCTCATCTTTTTGCCTTTTACTTTTTAACCAAATCCCAACATTGTTCAGATGTCTGGAAGTCCTCTTTTCAGTAAGGTTTTGCTGTATGGGAAGAAAAAAGTTATATCAGACAATGTGCTTATTGCCTGTCCTTTTTCCATACTCTTTGATATTTGTGTTGGTTTCATTAGGCTGCGGACCTGCGGCTGCTGATGCAGAAGATGGAGAACTGGGCCCACAGGTTGTACCCCAAATTACAATTTGAAGATTTTATTGACAAAGTGGAAAAGCTTGGCAGCAAAAAGGAAGTGCAGGTGGGATGAAGCTGCAGAATATTTCCTTTAAATGTGCCAGATTCCTACAGTTCGGAATTTGTAATTGTTTACCCCCCCCGCAGACATGTCTCAAACGGATCCGATTGGACATGCCACTGACACACGAGGATTTTACGGGTGCAGATGGTAAGACATAAAAGCACATTATAGATATACAGTGTGTTAGGATAGGGATACAAGTGATTTACAGCTGCAGTTGCACATAAAATGTACTTCACCTGCTGCACAGGCCAAAGTTTTGACATGCTAACATTTGGTTTCCTTGGTTTTACCCTGCAAAGTCTTTGTTTTCTGTTTGTTTTCAAAGCTATTGAATGAACACCCAGCCAAACACCAGGTGACACCTTGTCATTCCCATGTGGTGGCATATTGTACAGACTGTATAAAAACATTTTGAGTTTCCCGACTGACTTGATCAGTAATGTGTCAGGGAGTGAAAAGACAGGGTGGGCCCTAAGTTTAGTGCTCAAAAACAAATGGTTACGACAGTGAGCAGGATTCACATTTTCAGTGTTGTGTGAAATTGTGTTCAGGTGCTGGTGAGGAAGAGGCACCACCTGAAATGCAGATACTCGGGAATCCTGATCTGTTCAGCAGAGAGAGCTTTGATAATGACTTACAAGGGCAGATCCAGTCTACTCCGGCCCCTGCTCCTCCACCTACTCCCTCTCTGACCGAGGAGCAGCGCAGACGCATTGAGCTAAACAGACAGCTTGCCCTTGAGAAGAGACTCGCACGCCAGCAGCAGCAAACAAGTGAGAGTGACAAAAAATGCATCACACAGTATAACAGAAATAATTAAAAATAATTCATCCACTACAAATTATTCAGGCAGTCACTAAAAATATCCAATGAAAGATTCATAAAAATCACAAGAAAATCATTTAGGTTTTTTTGTTGTTTTAAATTTATATAAAAATACAGTTGTGATATTAAGATTGGTAATTATAAAAAATAAAATGACAAAGAAGACAGCCTAAAGGGCCACCTCAGCACCACATTAATACAACTAATGTATCCTCTCTAAGATCTTTAATGTATTCCAGATTTAACTTATTTAACCTAGCAATCATTTATATGGGGGTCCCGTATTGAATAAAGATGGCCCCTACAATAAAACCTGTTAGTCCAATCTCTGAACTCTGCTGGCACCAGAGATTCATCATCTAACGCACATATTTGTGTGGAGACTGGTTCTAAAAAGGCAGACATATCCACTCCTTTATTGCACTTCCATTGTCTATCATCTTGGATTAGGACTAGTTTTTTTCTTCCTGCGTCTTATGTTTGTGATCCAAACTTAAACTGTTCTTTTTCTTCCTTTTTAGTCAAACCAGATGTCAGCTATCCATTATCAGAAATTATTATTAACCTTGAGATTTAATTGTTCTTTAGGGTACTCAGTTATCATAGACAAGATATATTCCTTTTGCCAGTTCTGTAGCCCATATAAAACTTCTTTTATGTAAGAAGTAACCCTTTGATCTGTGTGGGGAAAGTATCTGCATTGTGTGCCCTCGCCCATAAAAATGTATGTTTGTGGTATTTTTCTGTGATAACAGTTTCATAACACTAGATGGTGCTATGAGACCCCTTTCCAATGTTATTACCTGGGGTCCAAGTCATGATTTGCCCATTGACTTGTAGCCTTTCAAATTTCAGTTATTAGTCCATATCCAGGGGAGCCAATCCACCAATTCTCTCTAAAGATGAAGTTTTTTTTTTTTAACCCATTCTTTCCTTTTTTTTCCCTCTTATATAGAGACTAACAATTGAAATTCATCCTGTAGTGTAGCTTCCAGAAATCTTCAGTTAATGTGACTTCATCAGGGCACTCAGTGCTGTTTACATTGGGCTGCAGTTAATCTGCTGGTTTTGACAGAATTTCCAAAAACTGTGACTCTCTGACCAACACAACCTCCACCCAGCTGTCTGCAAGCACCAAGTATTCACTTTACATAATGGGAGAAAAGCAAATCCTCACTGACGATGCAGATTCTGAAAATGTTTGACATGTTAGCTCTGAAGAATAACCAACTTCTGTCATCTACTTGAGTGTTTTTCTATATTTTCAGAAACACTGTATTAAAAAATTATCATCCCTCCTTTCAAATGAGATGTAGACAGCCTACAGTTAATTTTTTAGTACAGCAACAGACATTTTATTTTAATAAGGGATTTAATGTTTCACATTTCATTGTCTCACCCTCTCAGATGTGAGGATTTGCTTCTCTTTGATAAATCACAGTAGACTTAGTGTGCTAAACTTTGATTGCTTGCTCATGAAAACAAGAAAAAGAAAGATACCATCTTAGGCTGTGGTCAGTTAAGCAAACCTCTTGAACAGTTTATAAGAAAATAAAATCATGTGACAGCTACTCTTATTTCTACTGTTTGGGTGTTAAATTCAGCAGATACTAGTCTGCGCTGACCAAAACCAACGTGTCTCTGTTTGTGAAACATCAGTTTACAATTCTCGACCTTTCAGACACTCAGACTGCTGACACATTAGGAGACGAACCTCCAGCTGTTTCCTCACCAAATGTCATCAACATTTCTACTGATGGAAATGAAAAGGTAGAAGATTCTGACCTGGAGCTAGCCAGCACCACCACCACCGCTCAGCAACCCAGTCAGCTTCCCCCCAAAGACTCTGAGCCATCGAAGCCCTCTGAGGGTGAGAAAGAGACCAGCCCCAGCCCTGAGCATCAAATCAGCAACGACTGTAAAGAGGGAGATTAAAGCTCACATGCAACACAGTGTATATGCTGAGAAGCTTTGGCAGCGAGCTTCACTGTATGAACTGTAAAGAACAGATTTAAAGGTTCCTGTTCCCTTTCATGCTGTCTCATTTATGGGTAAAGATGTGAATTTATGGTGTTATATCCTGAACATATATGCCTCCACACTTTCTGTTGTTGAGTTTTGACATAAGGGGCATAGACTGCATCTACAAGATTGTAGCATTTACTGTGACGTCAAACGCTGACTAGCAAAAGCATTTATATACAGTCTACAGTAAAGGTTTAATCTCATGGAAATGAATTAGTTATTTCAGAGATTTGTGTCCAACCCAAGTCCAAATCCTAAAAGTATTCAGCAAAAAACAACAAATCTTAACATCTGAATACCACTTAAGTTGGTATTAGGTGCTTTAAAATTATTAGCACAATTAATAGTTGTTAATTTTGTTGAATAAATGATCAATAGTTCCAGCTCTAGAATTTAACTTCTCCTTTCTCCAGCTTCACAATTGGCAGAATTTTGGCTGGAAACAAGTTTCTATAGAAGGGTCTAACTCTGTACATGCCTTAGCTTGTAGGATTGAAGTGGCATCTGTTGGTGAGGTTGCAGATCACAATCAACCAACTATCACCCTCTTCTTCCAAGCATGTAGAAGCTGCTTAAAAATATAAGGCCTTTTCTAGAGCAAGTGGTTTGTTAGTTTGTTCTGGGTTAATGGAGAAATGTGGCGATGCAACACGATGAAATTGCTCCAGCTATAGATAGAAAGGGCTCAATCTAAGCTTATGAAAACACAACAATTCTTTCAGGTGATTACAGGCAAATTGAAACAATTATGTATATTTTATTACATTTCTGCCAATAGATCTCTCTAAATCTTACACACTCTAGATCAAGGAAATGTCTAGAAAACAGACTCTCAAATTAAAATCAAATAAACCAGGGAATAGTCACTCTCTTAACTGTTTTTTTTTTTTTTTTTTTTTAAGTTCAAACAATAAAAATGTCCTTAAAATGTTACAGTCTTGGTGTCTTCTATACAATCTCTGTTGACATGCACACTATAAGATAATTACATCACAGTTTTATACATGATTTACATGTCCACGAGCATTTTAATAAAAATAGATTCTGTTACAATACTCACCTCATAAAATAAAATGGGAATATTTAAAGCAGCGGCCTCACAGATTTTTATCTGTTGAGTCACTAGCTAAGGCTGAGTGAGGTAACGTGCTAAAAGTACTGCAATATTTCAAATAGTTCAAACATCTTACTAAGAATTTTAGTCTGTCATCCTGTCTACTCCTTGGCTATCTCAACAATTGTTCACCTGATCCACTTCAAACTTGACAGGTGTGTTGCTGGAGGGTCGAGTAAATGCAGTACTGAGTTTGTTTGGAAGAGCGGTTCTCATATTTTGGCTAAAGGTTGTTCTCTGTTGCCAGTGTTTCTACAGTGACTGCTGTCTGCTCTGCTCTGTGTAGGGGGAGGGACACGCACACATACAGAAGCAAGTTTGTTTGGCTATCTCTGTGAGGACATTCACTGATATTAATGCATTCCCAAGTGTCTTACAACTAAGTTTAACCTTCATAACTAATTGCCAAACCCTTACCCTAACCTAAAACAAACTACTCTAACTTTAATCCTAAAACCAAATCTTAACCCTCAATCAATCCTTCAATGAGATGTGAAAAACTAACTTTTACAACACTGAATCACAGATGGGATCCACAAAGATATCTGGACATGTTTTGACTTAATTTTATTCATTTTTTTCGTGTTTGGTTTCCTGTGACAAATGACTTAAGTCACTCACTCGTTTAGTTTGGAGCAGTTCTCGAAAAAGCTGAAACCCACACTGCCCGTTCTGCACAGGGACGATCAGGGGTATCTGTACATTTGTAGCTACAAAAACTAACCTGGACATTTTCCCTGAATGGCCACAGCGCTAGTGATCTTCAATGAGCCGTTAGCCTTTTCTGTAACCAGTCCTTGACTCAGAGCTGAAGCTGTGCTGCAGCTTTTCTATGCTGTTGTTGCACAGAGGCATGAAGCCATTTCAAGGTCCATCAGAGCCAGCTCTCTGATCTCTTCCAGAATGGAGTACAGATTGGGAGTTTTGCTCTGGCGGAACTCTCTCTCCTCTTTGGAGAGTCTGGGGCGCTGGTCTGCCTTCTCCTGAGCCAGTGTCTCTTCATTCTGGCGCACCACCTCTTGGACCAGCTGGCTGCGGCCCTGAGAGCTGGGCTGCTGGGACTCGGCACTGTGGTAAGGCTTGTTGCTGATCACCTCCAGGTTTAGAGAGTCAGTGTGGCAAGTTGAGGAGAGGACAGAAATACGAACCTGAAGAGAGCAGAGAATGTAAAAGTCACAGTATTCCTCAGTTCTATCAGTGCACAGGCCTTTTTGACGCCACTCGGGTTAGACGGTGTAGAGTCGAGCCCTGACCTCACACAGGGCTTAAAGTTCTCACTGTGCCAGAAATCCAGATCAGGAAAAGAGATTTTTTTTTTTAAATTAAAAACATTTATTAACACTGTGGGTCAGTAAAGTGTCAGCTTGATAATAAATGCAATGGTGCTACTTTGAAAAAAGTTGACTGCAGTGAGGCTGTTTTTTGTTTTTAATCTTTTAGTCTAATATGACCATAACTTGACAACAGTCAACGATGTGGTGGATATTTCTGGCTTTGAAAGTTGTTCTCAGACTTTTATACAATGAAGCTACTGGTCCAATGTTTCCAACTGAGGAAACAGTGAGTACATAATGCATTTATGCCATTTATTTTGACACTTCAAATTAACGCGAGGGATTAGCAACAATTCGATTATGTTCTTGTCTTTCTGAAATGGATCTTGATTTGGCCACAGTTGTCATCCATCTGGACTGTAGCATGCAGCACTAAGCTAGGTTTTTAGGATTGTATATGCCCCTTATCACTATACCTCCTCGGCACATGTCAAAACCATCTAAGCCTTGCCTCTAACTTTGTCTCCAAACCGCTCAACCTGAGCTGTCCTTTTGATACACTCATTTCTAATCCTGTCCATTCTGGTCACTCCCAATGAAAAACGTAACATCTTCAACTCTGTCACCTCCAGCTCCACCTCCCGTCTTTTTGTTAGTGCCACCGTCTCCAGCCCATACATCATAGCAGGTCTCACTAACATCTTGTAAACCTTCCCTTTCACTTTTGCTGCCATCCTTCTGTCATAAATCACCCCTGACACTCATCTCCACCCTGCCTGCATTCTCTTCTTCACCCCTCTTGTGCACTGTTCATTGCTTTGGATGGTTGACTCCAGGTACTGAAACTCATTTATCGTCCCTACCTCTACTCCTTGCAGCTTCACTGTCACACCTGTCTTGCAAACAAGAAGGGGCTCAGAGCCAATTCCTGATCTAATCCCACCACCACCTTAAACTCATCTGTCACTCCAACCACTCACCTCACCACTGTCTCCCTGTCCTGCACCACCCTCACATACTTCTCTGCCACTCCTGACTTCCTCATACAGTACCACAGTTCCTCTCTTGGCAGCCTATCATCTGCTTTCTCTAGATCCACAAAGACACAGTGCAGCTCCTTCTGACCTTCTCTATACTTCTCCATCAACACTCTCAAAGCAAACATCACATCTGTAGTGCTCTTTCTTGGAATGAAACCATACTGCTGCTCGCTTATCGTCACCTCTCTTCTTAACCTGGCTTCACCAACTCTTTCCCACAGCTTCATGGTATGGCTCATCATCTTTATCCCTCTGTAGTTACTACAGCTCTGCACATCACCCTTCTTCTTGAAAATCCAGTACACCTTTCTCCAATCCTCAGACATCCTCTCACTCTCCAAGACTGTTTTAAACAATCTGATTAAAAAGCCCACTGCCCTCTCTCCTAGACAGCTCCATACCTCCACAGGTATGTCATCTGGACCAGCTGCCTTTCCACTC
>VUQI01030447.1:16341-36812 GCA_015106735.1 Paratilapia polleni | reverse complement strand
GGCTCAAAAACCTAAAAAAAAAAAAAAAAAAAAAGACATTTTCTAGCATCATCGTGTTTAAAATGTAATCCTGATGCATACATTTTCAAATATAGCTTTGTCATATTTATAGTCCACATCTCTAAGTGTTGGAGAATAGGACACAGTCTTTATGCTTTTGTACTAATAGTGAACACTTTGTCTGGCTTTTAGACAGCAGCACTGCTCAGGTCTCTCTTCTCTCTCTGTGGCTCTACCTGTGTTATGGTCTGCACTTGATTTTGATTCAGAGTGACAGTACACGACCACTGACTGTGTACCGCAGTTGTTCAGCGAGTGTAGGTTTCAGTCACTGGCAGTTAGAGGACACATTCCACATAGTTCTGGGATTGTGGTCCTGACTGAGTTGCATTGCAGCACATAGTACAAATTCCTGTTCTCCTTTTTCTGTGCGAGTATTGAGTCATGGAACAAACTCTGCCTCAAATGCTCACACATGCTTGTCTTTTCCCTTCTTTCCAGTACTAACAGCTATATACATTGCTTTTTTATTTGTTTCTTAAAGGTCATATTAATAAGCACAAGCTGTAAAGTCAAGGTTTCAAAAAGCTATAGTATGTGTGTGTGTACAACTAGTACAGCTACATGCCATTTCATTCAGTGTGGTTCAGGTACCAAGCATAAATCCTGGTGCAGACTTAAGCATTTTCTGGTCTTGTAAGGATCATCATTCCACACACATAAGTATAGACGCACACACACAGCTACTTCTAAACCGAGACACCTCAAAATCCTGCCAGGAGGCTGCCAATGCAGCATTGCGCAGACTGAGGCAAAGCAGTGCATGCTGGGAGTGTTTATCCGACAGAAGCAATTCAGGCTGCCACTCTGGCTCTGACAGTGAGTCGCATTACAGTGGAACTACAATAAAAATAGCAGTATCTCTCTCTCAGACACACACACGCGCACCACAAGCTCACAATGCATTGGATAAACTGTGCAGGGAGTCACATTTTTCCCATGCCAGCTGCCACCTGATGAATGTAACTGATGAGATTTTTTTTTTTTTTCATTTGTTTGTTCACTACATTTCGTTGTCCTTGAGCAATGACATAGGTGCACTCATTAGAACAAAGAGGAAACCCATTTGTTATGGCATGAACAAAAGAATGTAGCCAGAGGGTAAACATATGTTGCTGGTCAACTTGGATGGTAAGACGAGAGGCTAAGTATGGAAAATAAGCGTCAAACTTGAATACTGGAACAGTTTAAAATTTGACACAAGCTCAACACTTGAGCAGTAAAAAATGAAAAAGACGCACAGAATGAAAGAAACATCAAAGAGTTTTTTCATCGATGTCAGACGAGGTCAGGTGATGTCCTGCAGAACCGCACGGACTAATGCTCCCTAATGGCTGTGTGTCGAACCTCTCCGCTCTATACACACATCCCACTCTCTATGGATGACTTACGCTGGTAAGTGGCCCCACCTGGTTCTGTTGGCTCAAGTCCAGTGGACCCTATACATAAGAGCCACGTGGTAGGCCTCAGTGTAAGCTTTTCCTCCTTGTTTAAGTTGACAAAAAATAATATAAAAGTATGTGATTGTGTTTTTGCATATCTGTATCAATCTTTGCTGTTCTGGTCAATAGAGAGGAAGCTGCATGTGCAAGTCTGCAATCCCATCTGAGCTGTCTGCTCACAGCACTTTCCCCATATGTTTCATCCCTCAAAATCAGGCTCCATCTGTCTGTCACGCTGCCAGAGTGGATGTGAACTACAACATCCAGTGATCATTACACAGCTAATAGCCTTGCCAGTTCTCACGGGATGCTTGAGAACAACTGTTAGAACACAGAGAACTGTCACTGCTCTTTGTTGTTGTCGTTCACCAACGCTGACTGTCAGTAAAAAATATTAACTTAAAACTGCTTCCAGTGTAATCGCCACAGTGTTTTAGATTAGCATCAGTCTGGGATTACAAGAAAACCAGAGGAGAAATGTAGCTCTGGTATATTTTCTTTCTGTGATATACAGAGCTGTCTTCAAATGAAAGTGATAATGACAGTTTGACAAGGCTCTGATAGAAAACACTTTTTAACCTGCTGAACACATAGAGGCTGTTAAAAGTCCTCTTTTATCTGCTGGCATCCCTCCTAGTTTCTCTCTTATCCTCTCTGCCAGAGATGTAACTTGCCACAGAACTGCTATCAAAGCAGCGGCCTCTTATTGAGCTGTATGAGGCGGGGGGGGGGAACGGCCTCTGATCAACGCAGGGAGAAAAAGGGCTGACGTGTCAATCAACACACAGGACCCTGTGGAAGGCACCCTCACAGGACGCCTTGGGGTCCTTGAGAAGGATCGACGTGACAAAAGGCCTCCGTCGGCATCAGATAGCATGTGGGAAAGAAGGGGAAGAGATGAGAAGAGAGGAGGGCATGGCATCCTGAATTTCTTTTATCACTCCCCGAAAAACAGGCTAAGGATGAGTGAGTTTATCACCTTGTGCTGGTCCCTTAGGACCCCATGGGTGTCCCTGAATGCTTTTGTTTTAATTAGAAACACATTATCACATCATTTCTCTTCTCTTCTCTTCTCTTCTCTTTTCTTCTCTTCTCTAAAATTGTTAGTGTATCATTCATTGGCCTTTCAGTTTTCCCTATCTACAGTAACACATCATGTAAAATAAAGCAGGCAGACATAAAACAAGAAGAATATTTGACTCTTAAATTAGCTTAAATAAAGCTCGCTGTTAAATACCATACCTGAATCTTTATGAGAAGCAGGACAGCTGATGTGCAGCTTGCACTTTTAAAGCTTTTCACAAATGTATCATTTATCAGCTCAAAGCACGAGTTTTAAATTACAGAAGTTTTGTGTGTCATACCTCATTTTATGCTTTTTTTTTGTATCATTCAATGTTGTTTTGTGATGTTAAATTACCAATTCTAACTAAAAGAATGTGTTGCTAAACTGTATTGCTTTTACAAAGTGTTAGCTCCCATTCCAATGTGTAGCACGGATGAGGATGAGACACAAAAGAGAAACAAGGGAATTTCATAGTATGCCTTGTTGACCTTGACTAGAATCCACTATCAGCACTGTCAGGCTTTGTTCATGATATTAGCTGTAGCTCTTGTGGTTTTTGTCAGGAAGTTTTCTTGTTGCCCCTGGTGACACCAAACATGCACAGCTTTGCTCCAAACCACAGCACAGTTAGGGATGTTCTCCCTCAAAGCATTTCTGTAACCTGAGAGCTCCAGGCAAAAGTAAATGCTGTTAATGGAAACACGCACAGACTCGGATGAAGAGTGCTTTTAGATACCGTGTTTCTGATCTGAAGTCAAATATCTTTGTTTGTCAGTTTAAGCAGTATTTTCATTTTCCACAGATTTTTTTTTTTAATTTATTAATTTTTTAAATCAGTGTGTATTTGATATGTCACATTCACATTTACAACAACTCTTGTGCTCACCAGTATAACTTACATTGCTGTAGTAAGCGCCATAGTGTAACTGCAGATGCTGCTGTGGCCCCCCCGCCTGCTGAGTATAGTGGAGGTTGGTTGGAGGCCTCTCTGCTGATATTCGTCCATCATTGATATGCAAGCTGCATCGCACAGGCACTAGCGCAAGGTTAAGCATGCGTGACGACCAGGCTTCGGAACTGCTTCAGACACACTCTCTCTGTATCCCTCTCTCTCATGCACCCACATGCAAAAGCACATTATTTTCCTTTGCTTCCTCACTACCTTGCCCTCATTTCTTCTCTGTCTCTTGCTCACTTGTCCCTACTAATTTCAGAGAAGTAAAGCCACAGAGTTGTCCACTTTTATTCTCTGTAAATGCATCGCCTTTAGAGGACAGGCCATCTGCCCACTGATCCCTGTAAAGTCCACAATGACAGTTAGTTTTTCTCCAGTGGAATCCAAGACAGTATATCCTCATGTTTAGGATTTAAATTGCTGACATAGAGTTCTTGACTTTTTAAAGTCTACTTAATGCCAGTTTCTACCATTGAGAAGCAGGGAGGATAAAAGAGTGAGACCAGGTGGGCAACAGGGCAGCAGTGGGACTCACCAAGACTGATCCAGTGCTAGACATGAACTAACTGGAAATTACTGTGTACAACAAGTGCTTTTTTAAAATATATATTCTTAGTGTGTTTTTTGTTTTTAAATGACACAAATTTGCTGACAATTTGGTGCATAAATTTTGTGCAAATTTTTACAACCTTGTGCTACAGAAAAATATTCCTCTGAATGGTTAGTCATTTATTTATACTTCCTCCAGAGCCTCCATGCAGGCCTTAATAGCTTCACATTCCTCCCCAAATTGCTTCAGATTGCCTTCATCTGTATCAGCTTTTTTCAATCTCATCTCGAAGCTTTGTTGTTCAAAAGAACAGAGGCCTATTAGAGCCCCGTGGAAAGGAATTCAAATCCTATAAGATTAGAGTGGTGCAGTCCTCCCAGTCATCTCCTTCTCCCTCTGTTTTTAATTGCTGTTGATTGTGGAATGTTGCATTGTGTGAGCTGAACAATGATTGTGTGCCACTGGATGATGTGTGGAGCTGGCAGGAGAGGAGCGTATCCCACGCCGTCACATTCCAAGTCCTGCATACTCCTATATGACAGACAGGGAATGGCAGCTGGCAAATACCTCAACACCAGTGTGTTTGTGTAAGAGTGTGTGTGCATGTGTAAAAGAAAATTTCATTGAGAATACAAAAAGGGAGAAATGCTGTATTATGGTCATCAAGTAAAGGGTTTTATCTAGCAGAATAAAGAAATTGTGCATGTCTGCACAACAAAGTGTTCCCTGAACAGTGGATGTGCAGCCAGAAACAAAACAGTCTAATCTTACATTTTCTTTCCATATCATATTTATAATTTCAGGACTAACTAGCAAAACAAGATCAAAGCTGTTTCTTTATTTACTACATTGATCATTTGTCAGTGAAGATGTCGACTTTTTACCTAGGACTTTCTTATTGGCTTCTTGAATATACTCTCATTATTTAGAATGATTTTCAAAATAAATTAATTTTAAAGCAAAACTATATTTCCTTCAACACAAAAAGCAAATATCAATGTTGCACTTTCTGTTTTAACAGCATAATGTTTTGTTAAAATAAATATTGTTCTATTATAAAATACATTTATTTAAAAGATCCTCCTTTATTATAGGTATAATATAGGTTTTTAAATTCTGTTGGTAAACTATATAATCATCTGATTGTTGGGTCTGACAAAGAGAAAAAGTAGGGATAGTCAAACCATAACTTTTGTCCTCCTAATTGAATAATGGGGGATGAATTTGCTCCACTTGTTCAACTGCTCAGGTGCCTATATGCCAACACCACCCCCCTCCTCTACCACATATTTATAAGTTGTATTTATGTTTGCGGTGTAAATGTGATTTCCTATTTATTCTTGCATAATGTTGCTTTAACTCTCCTCTTCCCAGTAAACTCTGAAAGTAGACTTTAAAAGAATGCAATGATTAACCGTGTATGATCACTAAGTGTCGCCATCAAAGTTCTCTCTGTAAACAGCAGTTTAATATTCTGGGCTTTATGGCTGTATTGCATTCAAGATTTACTGTAATAGCTTGTAGAGAAAGTTGAACAAGGAAAACACTCCTAAAAATCATTGGTGTTCTTTCAGCTGTGAAATTAAACAAACTCCCCACGAGAGGTGACTCAATCTGAACAAATCAAAGCCAATGAAATGGAACTCAAATTAAGAAAGTGATGGATTTGCCTACCCCATTATTTGATTTATCCACTTTACATGTTCTGCAAACAAATTACAGTTGCAGAAAAAAAACCTTACTGGCTGAAATGTGTAAATGACAGATTTTCATGTAAAGGACACAACAGAATTTTTGCTCACTTACACTGTTGGTAAACAGTGAGCTTACTCATCACGCTCTCTCACCATCTCGCTCTGTTTTCTCCCCTCCCTGATAAGCTGGCATTTCCTGTTATCTCAGCCCTGGGCATTGTTGTCTGCTCTGTGATACAGTAGAGTCTCTGCACTGCTGACAGAACAAGAACTGTTTCACTTTGTCTGATTGTGCTTGTATACGGCAGGGAGCGAGGCTTCCTTTTAAAATTTCTGTTCAAATCTTAATTGTAGCTCCTGCACTGCGTTTTCTTTCTGTTCGGTTAGTCCTGTGTTCTGTCTCTCGACTGTCTTTCATGTGATCATGACTGTGTTTGGGTGTAGCCTTTGGAGGACACAGTGTGTTCTGTCCTCAGAGCACAGGGTGGAGATTCACAGCTACAGTTGAATTGTGGTTAGAGTATCTTGATTAGCTGTCTTTTATCAGTTTCTGCCCTGTAGCTTAGCTTACTGCGTGAGCTGACATTATTCTTCTATTAGTAGTGCACTGTAGTTGATAGGCTTCCAAACTAACTGTTAGCTTTTCTAAATTGAATATTTTAGGGCTTTTACAGCTACGTTAATAAAACTGTTTGGACTCTGATGAACATTTGTTATTACAACACATATATTCTAGACTGGTCTATAATTAGAATCCAACCAGGAAACTAAAGCTTAAAGTTGATTTTCCTCGGCATTTATTAAAAGTTTATAACTCAAACATAAAAAGTTTTGCTTTTTAATATCTGTTGTTCAAGTGGCTGTTTTACAGCATTTATTTTCAGTTTGTATTGGAGTATCCCAAGGGTGCAGAGTGGGAGGAGAGGATTCTGGGATCTCTAGTTAATGAAAGGTAAACACAGAGTCTTCACTGAGGTGAGCCAAAGAATGCAGGACTCTTCCTCTCTGTCAGGATATGAGCTTCATTCTTTTGACTTTAACGCATGATATCTCACCTTTAGCAATTTCTCATCTTTGCTGGAGCACGTTTTCAGTGAAAACTGCTTTCTTATTTACAGTCCTGAGCAATTTTCACCTTTAAAATTTGAACTATGTAACACTTCATCTTAGTGTTTAAATTGCATCGCTAGTCAACCTGTCACAGCCAGTGTCATTCAGCTCACCCATTCTCAACCAGTGCTGGGTGCAGTGTTTTTTGCCAAGCCGGTGATAGAACATTCAGGCTTGTCACCCAGCCAAAACTTCACCAAGGGCTTTACTACGTGTTGTGGAAGTGAGAGGGATAAAGGCTACGACAAACATTTGCTCTGCAAAGCAGCATGTGAGACCATCTCAATGTAGACAAAACATGGAACACGAGCAGATAAAACAGTTTATTTGACTACAAGTGTCTCTCCTCAGGCTGTTTCCATGCTGGATTATAACACGTATTTTGTTAATCTTCAAAGATGTAGTGAACTTTTCCCTGCTCCTCCCAACTCTCAACAACACACCAAACCTGCAGCTGAAGTCTGCACAGAGATGAGTCGGCATCAGAGAGAATATACTTTATACAAATATCTCTGTTCAAGTGCTCTGAGCCATTAGAGAGATCCCAGGGGATACAGTGGAAGGGTAATGGAGAATATAGATTTAACTTGTGACCATCAGCAAAAATGCCAATTAGAAATGCATCAGTGAGCACCCGCGATAGAGCCACAGCACACTGCGAGTTGGGGATTAATTTAAGGGATGTATTTGACTAAGATGTTGCAAGAAGTTAAAGAATCTAATAAAAGTCTTTGAACAGTTTTGTCAAGTAATAAATCATCTCAGTGATGAAAGTTTTCTTTTCTTCACTAACACAAACTTGTGTACATGGAGGTTTTCATTTTATTTTGCAATGACAGTATTTTGAATAAATAACAATACAAAGCCTCTCAAAGGCATATTCACTAATTAGTATTTGTCTTTAAAAATGAAAAGATGAAAAACTATCTTATTTACTGAATTAAATTCAGTCCCTATTCTCAAGTTGTTTTTGAGTCACATTCAGTTCCCCTTTTACAAATCCTGTGTTACGGTGAGTGACAGCAGCACGGCTTTTCATAATGTTGTCCTTTTCGGATTTGCTCACTGGCTGCAGCATCACTCCTCTTCTGCTCTATCCTGACCTCCCCTCACAGCTCCTTTCATTAATCATTTACTCTCTCCCTCTCAGTCTCTCTCCATCTCTCTTTCTCTTTCAGCCTCCCTCTTCTTCTGTCTCATTTGTCTCTCTCTTCCTCTCTGCCCCCTGGATCTCCTGTTGCTGCTAATCTTTATCTATTTATCTTTTGCTCCATCACTCCATCTTTATCTCTCTTTGGCTGGTAAATGACCAATTTCTGTCCACTCTCAGTGCTATCAGGGTGCATCATTGCCTCTCACTTGCATAATCTCTCTCTTTTGTGGAATTTTTCTGTCTGACCTTTTCAGACTTGTGTATGAGTTTTTACTCAAAGAATAGCTTATATGAACATGTATTGTATGCGGCTTTCAAACAATTCATTTACTCACACCTAGCTGTCTAACTCCCCTGCATAGATTTGTTAAAACTATACCTTTGCCTAATGAAAATGCATCAGGGATTAGTCTACTGGAACCTGATTTTCCATTTAAAGTGATTTGGCTATGATCCCAGTGTAGTACCTTTCCCAGACAAGGTGTGTGCATAAATAGCCCTGTTTTGATGATGCTCTTTATTGTATAAAGGCTCCATAAGCCCCATGGTTGTTTGGACTCTTGTTTTTTTTTTTTCTTCCCTCTGTTGTTTTCCTGAAGCTCTGTGTATAAGATGAATTATTCAGCATTGTAATGGGTCTGTATTTGTCGTTGTTTATCTTGCCTCGGTGCCCCACCACCCTCATTGCTGCCCCACCACCATCTCTCTCCAAGCTTTCACTTGTCTGTCTGTCTGGCATGCAGAGCTGCACTACCCGCAGAGGATGCTCCACTTTAATGAATGAAGTGAAGTCATTTAGCAGGGCTCTTAATGGCACATAAAGCCCCGCTGCTAGGCTTGATTAATCAGGGAAAGTGTTTGGCTGTCACACACAGGGCTGTCCTCAGCAGGGGCATCAGCTTGATCGCTGCGTTCTCTTTTATGGCGGGGTCCCTCTCTGTTCTCGCCAGATTCGTCAGGAGCCCGGGCTGCCAATGCTTACAGAGGCTTGATTGGAGAGATGGATCGCATGGCTTTCAGTGTACACTCGGCATGACGGAGATGATAACACTGATGATCGTACCTCTAACTCAAAGACAGGTGTCTGTGATTTGTGTTGCCATTGTGGCCCACAGCTCTGCGGTGAGGTGTGATATCACTGAGGATGCCTCAAGGATATAAAGAAAAAGGTGTAAAGCACTGTCAGCAATAAGTCTTTAGGTGGCTGGTTGATTTTTTTTTTTTTGATTTTTTTTTTGAATTAAATGTAGGGGTGTCATGATTATTTGTTATATGTTTGTCTTTTTTTTTAAAAACTCCCAAATATTGATATCAGTATCTGCCTCAAAAATTCTATGAGTCAGGTTATAAGAAGGCACCAATGTGGTTGTTTTGTACCTATATTTAAAGCCTGTCTTGTTATAATGATGATCTAATTAAGCATTTGCATGTTGGTAATTGTAAAATGGCTCAGTTTTGCACAGAGTAGCTGCCTCTGTACTTGTGATTACTACTGTCACTGTCTGTATTGCATCAGTCACATATGCTGCAAAATTATGTAACATAGCAAAAGTCTAAAAAATCACAACATTTGCCCAACAAGCTGCATACGCACAGAGAATCACAAAGGTAGATCCTCACTGAGACTGACTAGAAGGCACTCAGAGATAGGTTTTCATTTTTTAATTAACATCACACAAATAAAAGCACAGCATTCAGAATGGTGCTTTATACATTAGGACTTTTACCAAGCTGGAGTTTACTGCAGGTCTAATTCATAGTGAGGTGTTATTGCTATTTTATCTGTGAGGAATTTGGAGGAGTCCCATTCTTTTTTCTTTTTTTTTTATCGCTTTCATTGCTTTATTATTTTGTGTACGTTCGCTTGAAAGCAAAGCGCTTCAAAGACACTACAGCTCTACTTCACATTGTCACTTTTACTAAAAAATTATTCTCTGCTGTGAACACACACAGCAAAGATTTAAGATGCTAATTTGGTCGTTTTTGGTAGGTAAGCATATCCAGGAGATAATTACAGTATATAACTTCCTGTCTGTGACTTAGTTCAATAGGATTACTTTTCCATTGTTATTACCTCTTCACAGAACTCATTAAAATTCATTTATAAAAATATAATGAAATCCAGTGCATACTCCAAGGCGTACCATGCTTATGTAGCTTTCAGTCCATCCTGTATGTTACGATTTCAGCACAGCATGTCGTCATTTGCTTTTTCTCTTCAAAAAAAAAAAAGGTAGGAATCAGTTCTACTTTAGCTCGGTAGACTTTTTTTCTCGGTGCGGGGTTTTGTGTTAATTTGCAGAAGGAGGTCACAGCAGGATGCTTGACTAACTGAGACACCGCTCACTGAGAATCCTCAACATTAGAATATGAAAGTTTACAGATCTCATGAGGATTCATCTTGGGGCTCATCCGCTAGCACCCATCACCTCCATCCTCCCATCTGCCTTTTTTTTTCTGTCTCTCTAATCCCCCTTCTTCTCTCTCTTCTTGTCACCAAAACCTTTCATCTCGCTCTGTTATACTCCTGTCACACCATCACTCTCTTCCTCTCAATTTCTCTCTGTAATTTTCCTCCATCCTGGACAAGGAGAGAGGGATATGGTTCCCTCCCTCCCTTTTTTGTTGTCCTTATATTCCTTCATTCATTGGAGATAAGAAATGAATTTTAACCATAATACAAAAATAAGATATATCTTATATTGTTGTTCAATACAGGAGCAACTCTGTATTGAACACGTATTCAGAATACCGATCATGTGTTCAACCCGTGTTTGACCGATTCATAAGAAAAGTTGCAAGTTAATCCCGGGTTGACACCGTACGGAGCCTCTAATCTCCAACTGTTCCTCCTGAGATATAATGGTTATATAAACTGAATTTTAATTATTTTCTCTCATTTAGACACACACACACACACACACACACACTTATTTTATCACTATTTTTAGACATGTCAGGCAGTTGGTTACATTTTTTTTAAAAAAAACTTAAATTTTAATAACGTTTAACATTATTTCCATACCTAGTACAAATGCCAGATTGCTAGAGCAATGTAGTGTTTGACCCCCGTTCAACAGAGGTTGAAAAGCCGAGGCCTCAATTAAAAGATTTACTTACAATGAATTTTGATCTTTTGTATGACTTAAGCAGAAAACCGTGTAGAAGTCATTATTGAAAAAAAAAAAAACTTACTTTGATGTGAAAATCATTTCTTCTTTTCTAAAGTCTAGACTGAATGTAAAGCATTTTCCTGCTGTTTATGTAGGAGAATTGCAGATTAAGCCCTACAGTATATGTGTCCAAACCTGTAGTAAACCTTGGATAAGTTTTTTGAACAACATGACAGTTAAAGGTGTGATTAATTACATGTTAGATCCAAAGTGTTTCTAATAGATGTAGTGTTTAAAATTAGATAGAAATAACCATGGTTATTCTTGCCTTAATGCAAGATAATGACAGCCGTGGGAAGGGGGCTTTGTGCATGATCTCATCTTCCAAGAAGTATGCTTCTCTCTTTCAGTCCTTGACTGTTCCTGATTAAGCCTTCATTTGAGGAGACTGAGTTCAAGTATAAATCTAAGAGCATGTTTTGTAAATGGGCACCAGGTCAATCCCTAAAATATATAGTAGACCTAAAAGAGCCCTAAAAAGGTTACTACGTGATGGCTGTTAAGCTGTAATGCTCCAGTTTTAGGATTTGCAGTGAGATGTTCAGTATTTATTAGCATGTTAAGTTGTTTTAGTATTAATGCCACGTTTGCCCCCAGAAATTAAAACGGCTATAAGACAGAGTCAGTCTGCTATCAATCTGCAATTAAATGGGGTCAAGTTGGTAATTACATGCAATCTGTTTGTGATTATACGCCGATTACCTGTGATAAATCGGCGACAGTCGTAAATCTGGTGCCGTCTGTTGAAAATCTGCTGCTGTCTATCAACACAGAAATTTATAGTCACATTGCTTTTATATAGGAATATAACCAGAATACAACCAGTTGGCAACCAGTTGAGTTGAGTCCCCTCTTGCAAGTAAATCCATTACAGACAAGTTACACTCATAGATGCAGACTGACTCACATTGATTGCAAGGTGTTGGCAATCTGTGTGTGTTTATATACGTGCCAGTTATTTGCAAACCTGGCAAATCTGTTTGATCGCAAGGTGATATCACAGGTCACCTGGTGGGGGTCACCCAGAGGCTGACAATGTTGCATACTCAACCTTTGGGCGACCAGTTGGTCATTGCAACTACTTGCTATTAGTTTCCAATAGCAAAAAAATTGAATGCAATCACCACGCAATCATCAATTTGTTTTTATTTATATATTTTTTCCCTAGGTTGCCGTCCTGCATGTATGTCGTTTAACGTGTCTGCCATGAGCAGACGGAAGAAGGCTGGAAAGGAATGGCACAACAGAATGAGTGAGACAGGAGGGAAATCTGGTGGGCAAAGGTGTGAAAAACTCAGGTTAGTGTAGGGCATATCGGAATCTGAAATGACAGGAAAGTTAGTGATTGAAAATATTGAAATAAATGCTTGCCTGGGCAGGACTGCAGCACCTGTCCAGCACCAAGCAGCAGACAAATAAAGTTAAAATAAAGCTTGCAAACACTGTTGCTGCTGAAGATCCAGGTATTTCCCTCAGGAGTTTTCTTAAGATAAAAAGGAACTAAATAGACTTCCAGTTAGTAGGTGGCCAGAAGCATAACTCCAAGTGACTGTTAATGCCAGTGTGTGTCTGCTGGTTGTGTAAATAAGCCACTGTTTATTAACAAGTTCAAAATACAAATAAGATAAAAATATCTTGAATGTTAAGTTAAATATCTTGAATGCAGATAATGCAGGGTTTATACAAAAACCCTGCATTATTTAATTTGACATAACTAAACCAGACACTTTAAAAGTGACAGAGTGTCCACCTGAGGAACCCGGGAAAATTGTGTAACAGCAGTCATATGGCACATATCCACCGCTACCTCCAAAAAGTCAATCATCTGCTTTATAACAGCTGAACTGCTGAATACCAAGCCAGTCGTGTTTTGCACTGATGCAAACGTGTGGGTGTTGTTAAACATTGCACATGGGAAGGAAAAAAACCCATAGGGGGAAAAAAGGGGGGGTTATTTTTGTGTTATTATCAGATTTGATTACTCTGTAATCTACTATGCAGTTTTTATGTGGTGGAGGTGGTGGTGGTGATTGAAATTGCAGTTATGCCTCTCTTTCCATCCAATTAAACCAGGGGTTCTCAAAGGTTTGATGACTGAGTGCCAATTTAGATAGCCAATATATGCTTGACGGCGGTACAGAAAAAGATGCACGCCCTGGACACTTTTACTGTTTGTAATGTTACTGTTCAGAGGATGATGATTTATGTTCGTAATAGGATTGTCAAAAACCGATACTCAGACACTAATTGATACTAAAAATTACTGTAGATTACTGTAGATATTCATTTGCAACAGTATCAACACCAACAGCGCTGTCTTTGCCTCCTTCAGTTGATACACAACTTCACACAGCACCACTGCAGACACAGTTGGTGTTCACAACACTGAACAACACTTTATGAGGAATTTTGAGAGGTCAGGAAAGCTCCCAGTTCAACAACATTGAAGTATAATACAGTTTAAACAATAACCTGTCTGCACACATATTTACGTTAGCCATTTAACTATTAGCAGTTACCCGATAGCCATGTTAGCCGTCGGTTAAGTTGCCATTAAGGTAGCGGCTAGTGGCTATTAATAAAACAGTAAACTTAATGTTGGAGCTGGGCAGCAAACGTTATTTGTAACCATTTGTAACATTAATAGACGGTGTTAATGCAACAGGACAACACAGTTATTTGTGTCTAAAAAGTGTTGTTTCTCTTAAAGTCCCAGACTGAAGCTGAGAAGAGTCTACCAGCAGCTAGAGAGAAACAGTGGCAGCCTACCTTACCAATGCTATTATTTCATAAATATGGTGCCAAGTCACCAGAAGGACAGCACTACCTCAGACAACCTAAAAATATTGTCTCTTTGTTTTTTTGCACTAAATATTTGTCATATATATGTCTTTCAGTTATGTTACTTTTTTTTTCTCACTATGTGAGACAGTTTAAAATGGTGTTGTCCTAATCTTTATTTAACAAATGCCTCTTAATTTTTTGTCTTTTTTTCCCAGTGTTATCGAAAATGCTATCGAGTGTTGAGTATTTTCCTCGGTATCGGTATCAAGTTGGAAATTCTAGTATCGTGACAAGCCTAGTTGGCAGTTATCGTTTTTGTGCTGTTTGTAGTTTTTGAAATGTTAGTGCGGTGGCTTCGACATTTCTTGATTCTTTGACAATTTTATAAATATTTAGGATGCTATGATGACGAGGATAGAATAGTTAAAATTGAATAAAATTGCTCACTTGGTTTGGTTCTGCGCTGCTGTAATTATAGTGTGACATGAACTGTTGAATGAAATGAACAGTAATGCATTCTTTCTTTTATGTGTTCGCCAGCTGCATAAAATGTTACCAAGGGCCGCCGTTGGCCAGTGGCCTTATTTTGAGATCTCTTGATTTAAATAGTGGCCGGATTACTTAGCCTGCAGTAACTGCCCGAGGGCATTACCAAGATGGCTGCTAAGGGGCAAGATTGCCTCTATGGACTTAAAATGTCACCCTCTTACTGCTGTGGAGTTTACAGTCTTTGATTGTATATTTCTTGCCAAAACGTTCTCTAACTGTCATTTTGGACACAGTTTGTATTCATCACCTCCAGCGGCGGGAGACTGATTTCCTGCCACTGCCCACACCTGAATAAAATTTGTGCAAGAAGATATTTTTATATCATGTTATTCAGAGGATATTAAACACCGCTGTCTCTGCTGTGTGGCATATGTGTGAATTTCTTACTTCAACAAAAGAAATTAATAAAAATAATATGGAACTACAGAATTAAAACATGAACAGCACCCAAAAGATTTCACAATAATGTAGTTTTAGTAATACAGACTGCTAAAGATCATTAACAAGGATAGCATGTTTACTGGCAGTAGGGATTTGATTACTTCCCTTTTCACTTATATAACATTTAATTTGATTTCCCTGGTCAAATATGTAATTAGGCTATGTCAGCATAGTATCGAGTCTTGCATATATGTCACTTAACGTGTCGATTCAGATCAGAAGTATAATCGCTTTTCCATTTCATCTTTAACAAGGGTGAAATATTCTGGAGCTAATCTATAATAGGCAAATCCAATCACTGAAGCCATTGCCTGTTGTGATTTGAAGCTCGGCCAGACTTTGATCGCCATGGCAGTAAATTGATTAGCAGCGATCTGTTGGTCTCCTAAATGCTGATCCTGGGAAAATAGGTTCATGTCTTCACTTTAAGCCGAGGTTGTGGTTGAGCTCCATGATGCCTCTCCCCTGATCTCCTCTCTGTTCGACAGCTCAGTAACAGCAACGACGGCTCGGTAACAAGGCAGCGTAGAAGCTGGTCACTGTTTCTGCCTGCTGCCTTCATTAAGCTAAGCTCAGTCTCTGACTGTTCGAGCTTGCTGTAGCTGTCTGGTCTTGTAGATTTACAAGAGCAGCCAGGATGGGGTTCAGCTTGAAATATGAATTTAATTAGATGTGACTCAGAGAAGACAAAACCACTTGAATTTGAAGGATAAATGGGTCACTTGTAGATCTTAAAGTTCACCCCTCTGCTCTGTCTATACCTTCTCCACTGGAACCACTCACCACCATGTCACACAACACACCCACAAGTGCATTTGTGCACACACTTACACACAGTATTAGGTATGGAGAGGAAGCAAAGCAGGAGGGGCCTGAACACTCTAATCATCCTAGCTGCAGCTTTGATTAATGTAAAGTGGTTCATATTTACAACAGAAATTGCCGGAGTAGACAGGTAGGAAATAAAAAAAAAAAGTGTGTCCGTCAGCAAGGGCAAATGCCTAAAACTCAAGTATGAAAGGACTAATGTGGAGTCAGAAATCATTTCAAAAAGCATGGGCTGCCTCAATTTGAGCGCTCTTGTCTGCAGATATGACTTAAAGTGACAGTTTATTTAACTTGACAGGAGAGTCATTGTAATGTTTTCATTTTAATGTGTCAAATTTAGAGGATTCTTAACCTTGAAGAGTCCCCCGATCCTCTAATCCTCAAACATTATCTCCGCTCAGTATTTGGACTCCGTCGTTCAGTCGAGCTTCGCATAGTTGGGTGTTTTTTATCAGCGGGAGGCTCCGCTGAACAAGTGCTAACTGAACAATGAGAGAGCAGCATGAAGGGGTTTAGTGTTTTCAAAGCCTATCACTCGTCTTGGAGAAAATTAGTAGTTGTGAGTTAAAGTTCAGCAGATATCGAATGCTAATAAAGTCTCTTCTTTTGCTGCTTTGCTGTCTGCTTATCAGTCATATTTCAACTCCGCCTGTTGTTGTGTGCTAAGTAAAAAAGAGGAGGGGTGAGACAGGAGTGGTGTAAATTGTTATTATTTGTGTATTTTGCAAGCATTTGTACATTTAGACCCCCGTGTTTAAGGTCAGAAATGAATGAAGTCTTCCTTCATTTTTCCTTTTCTTTCATCTCCTCTCCTAAACTTGCATTAGCCCATGTACCTATGATTTCACTTTTTTTTTTCTTAATTCTCTTTTTTTTTTTTTTAACTGAATCACTTTTGTCTGCATCACTACCCTCATCTGCCCACCTTTCCCGGGTTTCCTCACTTTCTTCGATCCTGTCTCTCTATTAGGACCAAAGGTCACAGCTTGGAGCTTCTGTGAAATCAATCATAGGTTAAAACCTCTAAGTCTTTATCTGAGGCAGCTACCGTGCGAGGGTGTATTTAGTGTGGTAATAGATAGCTGACTGAAAACAAGCTGGTTCATGCTGAGGACAAGCTTTCATTTCTTTATTTATTCCCACTGACACAACGAATTCATTCATCCTGCCCGTCAGGCTCGTCATCATTGCTGGGAATGTATTCACTGCCGATACATGAGATCTGTCAGTAATAATAAATAGTTCTATACTGATGCTGCAGTGGCTGGCAGTGGGGTTCACAGGAGGGAGTGACAGATTTAGACAGACTGACAGGAAAACGAAGCAGAACAGAGCAAGTTCGTTCCTAGAAATGTTCGGGGTTGTGCAGCGCCTTGAAAAAAACGGGTACATCTTTTATTCATGTTCAGTTGTCGAGGTGTCAAGAGTTTTGTCAAGCCTCTCATTGTTCTGTTAACCTTGTCCCTGTGAAACATTCTGTCTCTATCTCTTTGGTTATACATTACAGCCAGGCCACGGGAAGGATGGAGGGAAGAAGGGATGGGTAGAGGAAAGGAAGGATAGACAGAAAGAGGTTCCCTTCTCATCTTTTCATCATTAAACAAACATGGCCTCTATAAAAAAGAGTGCAAGACAAAAGCAAAACAGAAAAGGCACCGAGAGAGAGGAGGAGAAGGAGGAACAAGGTAGACTGAGGATGAAAGTGATGAAGAAAGATGGAAATGAAGGAGAGGGACAGAGGAGGGGGGGGCACGCAGACAGAGTACCTGTGTGCATAGCAGAAAGGTGTGCAGTCCATCATCTTCAGACAGGCAGACAGAGCTGTCTGGGGAGTTTATTTTTACTTCAGTGTAAGAGTCTGGATCAGCTACAGCAAGCTGGTAGCACCTTTCAGGTGGGGGTTCTAGGACAGCTGCTGTCCCAGTGTGACCATCGTTCATGCCTTTCCAAACTTGAAGACACAAACATACACAGACACACCAAGCTCCAGGTCAAAGCTTGTGCTGCATCATGTTTATAGCTTCTCAAATGTGTCAGTTTGATTCTTCTTTCATCATATACAACAGACAGCTGTACAGTACTGTGTAAAAATCTTGAGCCACCTCTCATTTCTTTATATTTTGCTTCCATGGAGCCAGAATTTCTTGCCATTTTTAAAGTGGTCTTGAGCAGTAGCTCTCCAGGCTTTCTGGAGGTCTTTCAAAGTTTTTCTTCAGACATTGTTTGGATTTTGGGCTGCCGTCAGATTAGCAATTTTATTATGTCACCATAAGCTTTGAAAAATTACTGTAGAAATGTTTACAGTTGTCCAGCATTATATAGACAGGAATAAATTGATTAACTGAGAAATAATCAGTAGATTAGTCAGTTAGTTGAAGCCATATAAAACAAGATTTTAGTAACAATTTGCTGTATCAACACTCACTAAGCTCATTTAACTGAGTATACAAACATCTGACAGAATATTCATTTTTCCTAATATGGCTAAATACACTGATCATATTCATATCCCTGTAGAGTTACTTTATGTTGTTACACTGTCTAAATCTCTCAATCTACACCGTGCCGTTAAGAGTCAGTGAGATCTGCTGTTGATCCCCTGTAGATCAATTTTTACCTTGTATTTATAGACCAGTAGATTACCCTGTCTTCCCTTTCCTAAGTTGCTGTTAGTACCACGAGAGGCTCACAGGGAGGAGAATTGATTAACAAATCAAGCCTGTAATTAATTCTTACTGTGATCAAAGCCATGGGAGGAAGTCCATGGAGAGCCCAAGGCATTAAGGTGAGGTATTTCTCAGTGTGGTCCCACCAGGCCTACTGTTATCACTGTGTTGCTTTCTCTTCAGACATTTAGCTTATATGTTGGGTGAATTTCAAATGTTTTTCAAATGCCCGTTTGGCATTTGGGGCATGGATATTGCTCCTAAGTTAGAGTCTGTCTTTGTATTTCTCATGGGAATCGTAATGGACTCTGAGGTTTTCACACATCTCGTCATATAGCATTGTAGTGCTGCTTGGAAAATTGTATCCATGCCTAGGTATTCCTCTTCATTTTTAGGCAGTCATAGGTGCAGTTTCCTCCTATGTATGGATTTATCTTAAACACTGAGAAAAAGTTATGTATTTCAGTCTTTGGGGATTTGCAAGTGCTTAGTTGTTGCTCTAATTGTTGTCTGCTTGTAAAACTAAGACTATTTGCATCTGTCTCTTGCTTAGTTGCCATGTATCTGTTTGGCTCCACAAATGTCTCAGTTTTTGTCCTGCTGTTTTTTTGTTTGTGCAGGTTGGCTCTTTATGTGTACGAGTACCTGCTGCATGTAGGAGCACAGAAGTCAGCACAGACCTTTCTTTCAGAGGTAAGTCACAAAAATGCTTTATGTGTTTGTGTCGGACTGCAGGCCATGTACTTTATGTGTCCACTCTGAAGGGTGGTCTGACCCTCGTATAATATGTTGAGTAAGTGTAGCAGCTAATTGAATTAGCCTGGCCTCACAGTGCTGAGACAACAAGCTTTTTAACAATAGTGTTGCATTTAGTGGGACTGGAGCCAGTGCACGGGAAGACTTATGATGCTTAGGCTGGAGCTGACGTCTTGGACTGACATCATTGTCTGATCCGCTCAGCAGCTTTGTGTTTGCCCATCTCTTCGTATCTCATTCTCGTCAGTTTTTATTGTAATCTTCCTGCTCTCTTGTTCATCTGTCTCTCCACTCCTCTCCCTGCGCTTGTCCTCACTTTAATGCTGCGGAGGTGAAAAGGTGATGAGGTGAAAAAGAGGTCAGTTGATGATTGTGCTTTGCTGTAAATGACAGTAAATTGCAATGTAGGAGACAGTAGCTAGAGGCTTGTTGTACGTCGGCCAGAGGAAGAGGGGGGCAAAGAGAGGGGGATGGAAAAGGTTAGATCATCAGCTGGAACTGACGCTCATCACTCTGACTTAGTGTGTGTTCGTGCACGTGCGCATATGCACCTGCACCTCAGTGTCTCTCAGACACCCTTTCCTCTCTGCCATATCACTTGCTCTCTCTTCCGCAGATGAAGAAGATAGGCGGTGTCATATTCAAGTGTGGGAACGCATTAGCTAAGAGTGCAACAAGTATAAACACAGCCGCTTTTGTACAGTTCGCATGCACACATATGCACGTACACACAGAACATAAACATTTTGCCAAAGTGTAGCTGGAATAGTGGGTTGTAGTGTGGCTTTAAAGCCCTGTTTTTTCATCCACATTGGTTTACAGTGCATCCTCAGGCCTAGGAAGCAAGAGGCCAGAGTGGCAATTCACACATCAGACACGGATACCTTAACATAAATATCAAATCACACACAGACACCTCAGAAGAAGAGGCAAAAAGAAAACCATGCAAACCTCTCAAACTAAACTGATGGCTCAAACAAAAACCAAAAATTCTCTGAAACCTTAAAGACAGGACACCACAAATAAAAAGGTTAAAATTTCATGAGCAAAGGGGTAAAAAGAAAACTGCATCCCTACAACACATTGCCTACATCTGCCAGTAATCACGCTAAAGGGATCTTTCTGTAGCATGGGGAAGGTAAATGAAAGAACCTCCTGGGAATGCAGACCACAGGAAGACGGGATATGCGGGCACATTCGGTGCTTCTTTTTTTTTTTTTTTTTTTTTTTACTTTTTTTCCACA
>VUQI01030447.1:0-16321 GCA_015106735.1 Paratilapia polleni | reverse complement strand
TTTACATGTTTTCCAGATGAAGTGGGAATGCAAGAGCCACACTAGAAAGTGTCCTGACCTGAACTGTCTGTAATCTTGTTTGGTCTAAGCTACAGCCAATTAAATGTGAGAAATGACGAATGTCATGCTCACTCTCCATTTTTTTCACATCATTTGTGCCAGTACGAAAAAGTAAATCCTTCTTTGTCATGGTGTAAATGGAAATTGCTGGCTGCCAATAATGTTTCAAAATAACTGATGCATTTACTAGAGCTGCTAACTTAGACTAAAAGCATGTGGGCCAAACAAATAGAGGCAGTTCCTGACCCTCCCAAAAACTTCAAAGCGAGGCATTCCTTCTAAAAGTCACTGTGTCTGATCTGCAGCTGAGGTCAGGACAGTCTGATTGAACATGCAGTGATTCAGTTTTTCATGTTATTCTAGCGCTTGTTCACACTGCTACTAGAGCAGGTGGCACAACAGTCTTATTCTTTTACTCATATTAAACATATCAGTGAAGGAAATTAAAAAAGATGAACATGACATCACTCTGAGAAGTCAGAGGCAGACAAAACAAGTGTGTCGCTGTAGCAGAAGTCTGACTACAGCTCACAGTTTTTAGCTGTGTGTGTGTGTGTGTGTGTGTGTGTGTGTGTGTGTGCCATTAGGGGTCTAAACATATAGTCATAGATAGTCATCCACTAACTGCTACTTCTCTGGTACTTTTTCTGAACCACTTCTATACTGTGATTGTTCTCACATGGATACGTTTAAGCACAACCACTTAAATTCTACTCATCTTATAAAGCCTTATCAAAAATCAAATAAGAACATGACTGCTGTACTCTTTTGAACATTGTGCACAAAACTGTCCTAAATGTGGGTGATGTCAGCAATCACTGATCCTGACTAATGCTGCAATTATAATTGTCGCATTGGTCGTTGGTCACATGGCCTATAACGTTAAGACTTCCCCGTAACCATTTATACTCACACTTGAGGCTCGACTCGCTGCAAAACAATCGCTTTTCCAACTGTTGTAGGAATCTCCCTCTGTGCCATCTGGGAATCCCTTTGCTCTTGTATTGAGATACTGAAATGCATGCATGAGCCAGCTTGCAAGAATTGAGGGGTGCACGACAAGTCAAAATGACACCAAAGTGCACTACATGTAAGCAGTGGTGATGTCATTTTTTTCTGTTTGCAAGGCCGATAATGGCGAGCATAACCTGCCTGAAAGGTGTTAAGACATCAGACTGTTTCAGTTGAAAAGTTGGTCTGATAATTGAACAGTGTCTAAAAGCCTCTAGTACTAATAGTAACTGGTGTTTTTCTTTCTTCTGCACCAATGAAGTTTATAGTGCTAACTTCAGCAGATTTATCATTTAAAATTCACAGTGGTTTTTGAAACAATAGATAGAAAAACCAGGCTTTTCCTTTGTAGGCAGCTCATGTTGTATTTTTAAATAACTATATCCTCCACTCACCCCCATCTTCACTTGTCCTGAACTGGGAAGAAGCTATATCCCAAACTGCTTTTGAAACAGGTTGTAAACATGTCTACTTCCACTTTAAAACTAGTCATTTTAACAGGAGGTATATGTGGATTGATTTGCTTTGGAGTCAGCTTCAAATGGCCACTTTCACACTGCTTTCATTTAAAATCAATTAAAACTACAGGTCTTGGAAATAATAGTTAGTTACATTGTAGATGCAGTTGCTTGTTTGACCGGATTGCTGTCCCAGAGGAAAGGAAAATAAGACCTTGTTTTTTTTTTTTTTGTTCAGCCAATTTATCCTAAACATAACTGAGCTCAATTCAATGTGAGTTTTCAGCCATTTTTCCATGTTTCTGAAGTTTCACTCCTGTATTTCTGATCCAAATGTAAGATCTTAAAATGCTCTTCTTTTTCTCTCTGTGCACTGATTTGTATTTGTTTGAAATAATCACATCTTAAGATAACAGTAAGATAAAAAAGAGAAATTAATTTGCTCGTAAATGAGCCTGGACAATATCAGAAATTTGTCTCAGTGATCAGATTCAAATCAGTGTCATTTGTCCTCGTGCTTTTCTTTTGCTTCTCCTGTCATTCTCAAACTAGAATTGATATTTTGTCATAGACTGATTTATTCTTTTGCTTCGTATTTCCCCTATGGTGATGGTGGTTCTGATTTGACAAAGAAATGCCTCGTTAAAGTTACTAAGAGTTGGTTGGCCAATACTTTTTTGCTCTGTACCAAATCCCGACTTTAAGGATTGCTTAATCTAATTTACTTTACCTCTCTCAGTGGTAGCAAGTATTTTATCCCACCTTTAAGAAAGGCATTTTGTAAACCATAATTCCTTATGCTGTCAGACATATTTAGATTCATACACAGAAGTTTGTTTTTACCAAACCTCACCTCTTGTTCAGTTTTTTTGGAAGAAAGAAAGAAAGGAATGAGGGAGAGAGTGGAAGAAAAGCAAAAGGACAGGAAGGAAGGAAAAAAGCAGGATAGGAATTTGTTAGGAAGCAATGAATGAAACTCAGTGAAAGAATAAAGATGGATAATGTGAGGAGGAGACTGAAGGGTGTGTCATCGGCTGTACAATGGTTTGACTGGGCTCCTCAGGCTGATACATGCCTATGACTTCATACTCTATGCACCTCCTGACTGAGGAAACAAACACGAACATTTGTACACTTTCACATACTCATGAATAGAAGGGCTTTCAGGCACACATATACCCACTTATCCACTTATGAATCCACAAGAATCATAACATAATTACTTAATGGCATGTGTTATAAGAATTCCCTTGCACCCTCTTTAACCTTATAAAGCAGGTAATTCAAATGTCAGGCATGTTTTTATACTCGGTATGTTTCTGAAGCATCTCGTTTTCTCTCTCTCTCTCTCTCTATTTGTGTGTCTGTCAAGATCCGATGGGAGAAGAACATCACATTAGGAGAACCTCCGGGGTTCCTCCACTCATGGTGGTGGTGAGTGCTTTTGTGGCAAATAATACCAGATACATTCTTTTTAATGCTGTTTTTATTCATTCCATCACTGCCATGAGTGATGTTTGTCTTTATCTCATTAATTTTCCCCAAAAGCCCTTCCTCAGGTAACTGTTTGCATATGGCGATACTGCATTTGAAGCCATCTATTGCAATGTTGATAACAAAAACCTTTTTTCTTGATGCTGGATTACCATGGCCCTGTAATCCATTATTTCTGTGTGTTTGGTGTTAATATTTCTCTTTCTGTGTGTTGTAGTGTTTTCTGGGACCTGTACTGTGCAGCTCCAGAGAGAAGAGACACATGTGAACACTCCAGTGAGGCAAAGGCCTTCCACGATTACGTGAGTCTGCACTGATGTAGCTTTTCTTCCTTTTTGTGGCTCAGTAGCACTCTCAGATTAATTCAGAAATCTGTGCTGGGAGATGCCATATTATAAGGAGATCAAGACCACTGTTCAGTATTGAATAAATGATAGATGATATACAAAATGTATATTATCCATAACCAAGAAATTATAATGTAATCAAAAAATGTCAACTCAGAATTATAGGATACTATTTCATTTGCTTTTTTCACTGCAGCAGAGTCTGTAGCAGGTCATGCTTGTGTTTGATTCTTGCTTTGATGGAAATGCACAGGCAAACTCATAGTGTAACTACCTTCACAGCTCTGCAGTGTTTGTCTTGCTGGACGAAAGCTATTTGATGAAAAGTTATATAGAAAAATATCATTTCGTAATAGGAAACTGGACAAAACTGGATTCTTTCCGGATTGTACTGAGTTGCATTCACTTAGTTCTACGACTCCACCTATTAAAATAAAAAAACACAGCTAATATCTTTTATTCAGTATGGCCAGTCTCTTTTTGAGGTTAATCTTTTTCTGACCACTTGCACTTGTGTGACTGCTATATACACTGGATTTCCTCTGCTGTGTCAAAACGGTGACACTTCAGTCCTTCAACTGAATTTTATTTTGATAGGAAGAAGTCACAGGGAGCCAAATCTGAGGCCAGTGATCACTACAGTTCAGGTGGTTTGAGCTGAATGTCCTCTCTCAGACACCTCAGGACGTTAAAGGACGCTAGAGTCGAACTCTGACCCTGGGGGACAAATTAGCAGTGCACAACCCTATGAATGTCCAAAAAAAAAAGATGAGCATATTCCTGGTTTCACTTCTGGCTGTACTCTTGGCCTGATGTGCCACCTTTGGACAGTAAAAAAAAAAATGCTGTCTAGTCCCTGGGATGTAGCCCAAGATCCAGCTCTAATCAGTGTGATGCTCAACATTAAAGTCATGTCAGTTTGACACAGAACTTGATGTCTGCAGTCTGCACAAGTTTAAGACTTATTAAATCACAGGTGCTCAGGTGCAAGTGGTCTGAGGCGATAAAAATAGCAGCTTTGCTAAGAGCAGCCAGAGGTGTGCAAGGAGATGACCTTGAAGATTAGTCAAATTTAAATGAGGTATTGTGGTTTTGTTTTGTTGTTTTTAATGGGTGGAGTTGAACTTTATGATTGAACTGTAGCTGAAAGATGACTTGAAGATGTGGTCAAGCAGATTACTGTCTTCCAAAAATATACTGAACTACAATAGCACAACAGTATGTCTCTATGTACTGCTTCCTACTTGCCATATTTAAGGACTGTACAGAAATATTATAGCTCTCTAAATATTGTATTAATATTTCAATGACAGTAATGACAAAGAGAGGCTTTCTGCTTTAGATCATAAAGTTGAGACAACCTTCATTAATTTGTCACGTCTATTGTGAGAATAATACACTGAGCATAGTTTGGTTCTCATATGGCGGAAACTTGTCTTTACAACCTTGCAAAATGGTTTTATCCCAACATGAATCTTTGATCTTAAGTGGTGTTTAATGGAATGCTTGTTGTGATGTTTGTGATGGAGTTTAGAGACCTTAGTGAACAACTTAGGGTTTCTACCTGCCACTTGTAGTCTACCATAGCAGCCCTAAAATGCAGCATGTGCTGCACTGTGAGCACATTATGCTGTAGAGCAGTTCAGGCAGGAAGACAGAGGCTTGTGTAGTGGAAACATTGTTTATTACCATGTTTTCTCAATGTGGCTCCACTTCACTTTTAAGGCATGGGTTGATCCAGTCATTCACCACCACAACGTGGAATGCAGTGAACAGTGCCAGAGCTCCTGAAGTTTTACATTAACTGGCGACTATGTGAGAGGAAGTGTGGCTCTCCTCTCATTGAGTGTTGAGGTGTATGCGTGTGCTGGGGTCTTCTTCTGCTTTTATGTTGTTGTTTTCCCTCTGGAGCCTGTAGTCTGACTCATCAGAATTGTCTCTACAGTGGTTTATTGAGATGTATTGTTGGAAGTGCACAGGTCAGGGGTTTTTGCCTACCCCAGCAGGACCTTCTCTCTCTCCCTGCGTGTGTGGCACTGTGGTTTACTCCCTTTTTCCTTTAAGCTTGCAGTCCTGTGGAACTGGTGGGGGTTCTCCTCCCTTTTATCTTCGTACAGTAGGTGTGTGTGTGCGTGTGTGTGTGTGTGTGCGCTTGTGTGCATACGCAGGTGATGCTGCTGATGCTGGCGATGATGATCAGGGTGATGAATAGGCACTCCGAAGACGAGGCAGCGATGTGATGATGTCATCCTGGCTCCCGGGGAGGGAGCTGGAGGGCAGCACGACCTCAGACGTGAGAGACAAACAAAAAGGAGAGGAGAGAGGTGGGGAGAAACAGGGAAACATGGAGATGGATAAAAAAGGGGGAAAAAGACAGAACTTGGGAAGTAGGATAAAGATTTTCTCATTTACAGTAATAATCTGAAACACAAGAAACAAAACAAAGCATAAACAAACAAAACACACACGGAGTAATTAAATCTAATTGTACTCAAGACAGCCACAACAGTATGTTGTTGTTTTCGATTTGTCTGATCAGAATCAATTCAATTCAGAAATCATTCAGAATATATCTTAACGTGATTAGCTAAGGCCACCAGCAGCATCTCATTCTTACATTTCCTGCAGGGATGTAATCAGAGAATTATAATTAGAGCAATTGTAATTAGACCAAGGTCACTTTCAATCAACTGCTCCAATGCAACACTGAATCTCACATCCAATCAGAGGTACTACCCACGTATCTGCCACTCAATTAAAACAAAATGAGGGGACAACTGTGGTGGACGTTGTTTGAAAAAAAAATTGCACGCCTTAATTTGATCCCTGTGTCTCTCTTTCAGTCTCCTGACTTTGAGACTGACGGAGATTTTAATCAGACATTTTCATGGTAATTATTTTCAGATAGCTAATTACTGAGTGAAGTCCTAATTAATGCTGGAGAGATATAGGAGCTCGCTCACATCATCTTTGTGTCCCATTCCTTTGATAATTGATGGGATTGTGACAAGGCTTTTGACTTCATTTGCAAGCTTATCCCAGTTTGAACTACCTACTGTAGATACAGTTGGTTTTGTGTGAATCTGATTTAAACAAGCAGTTTCATTTGTGTTCTGCCTGTTTGCATGTGCATGGCTTGTTATGTAGATCTTGATCATATAACTAGATTTGAGCGTGTGGGGATGGTCTTCTAGGACATTAATACACTAATCTAATGTTAAAAATGGAAGAAAGAAAAGACTGATGAACAAAGTGAAGAGAGATGCAGTGTTATTGATTTCCATCCTCAGACAGAGCTTTTCAGGCATCAGAAAGGCCGTTTACAGTTCTGTTAAGTGCTTTGTAAATTGTGTTCTCAATACTAAATGAGCGGTTTCCATTTGCAAAGGCCCATGGAGTCATATAAACAAGTTATTTTTAAATTCTTATGCCTGGCCCGGAAATGATCTTATTAGAGACAAAAGTAAAAAACCTTTTCTGTCTTTGAAGAATAAAACACAAATCCATGCATGTCATTTCAGGGCTTTTCCTACCAGTGTTGTGAGTTTGAAAGTTGAAAGTTGACACCTGTTTCATAGCTGTACTTATCTTAGTGCATTTGCACCTTAAGGAAGTCAGCATCACAGTGTGTCAGGATGATAACTCATGGCAAACCCAAGTACTTTTTGTGATCTTTAATTTGCAAATTAAAGTGGAGCAAAAAGAATATAATGGACAAAGCAGCATTACTGAAAAAAGGTCATTTTAATTGTAAGCATCTTAGTATGCATTGTTTAAGTACATTGGTGTGTAATTGTAAATATGTTTGTGGCACTTACATAATTCCCACTGCATACTACTATAAATTTCTCTCAGTAGAATAGTCTTGCAAGCTCTTGAATAGAGACTTCGTCAAAGAGGCGGACTGGTACAAGAAGTACTGGTGAATCTGAAAAATTTGGGGAGTTGGGGAGAACTGTTCTCTCAATTTAACTCCACAGAGAAGATGCCTGAATTCTGATTTCAGGAGATTATCAGTGTCTGACAGAAGTACTGGTTGTGCTGTGCAGTCTTAAGATAAATGTGTGCTTTAACTGAAGCAAGTCATTGGGAAAAATACTATCCTGGATGAATCTAAGTTTTCTTTTTTTTCTTTTTTTTTTCTTTAAAAAGTGCTTATTGTGAAGTGAAGTGTGCTTTAAACTAAAATGTTCTAGTTGGCATCAGTAGGTGGAACTCCAGTATATTAGAGATTATCTTAGAATGCTCCAAAATGTTGCTAAACTGGTAAAAACTACAGTAAAAAGCCTGTACAAGGTTAAATTACTTAAAAGTGTCATATTATACAGCTATTACCAAGTTAATGTAAGTCTCACAGTTTGAGCTCAGAATACAGCACAGATCAGCTTGTATAGGGATATACAAGCTGATCTGTGCAGTTTAAGCCCTGCTCCAAATAAGGTGTTTCAGTGTTGTTAGAGGCAAATCCAACTTGGCTGCTGCTGCCCGCGCCCCTTTCAGGAAAAGTGCTGTGCCTTTCCTGCCCCTGCCGCGGATACCCCGGCAAAAACAAGGCAGGAGAACCAATGTGGCTGCCATGCAGCTCACAAACATGAATGAGTGTGTGTGATACAAAAGGCATTCTGTCGCTTCCAGCACAACTTCTGTCCTTCATTTCACTTTACAGTTGCAGTTATAAAATCAGGATTTCAAAAATGCAGAGCAGCAGCTATGAAAATGGGCTGTAAGTGACGACTGGTGTCTTGATGGTACGCTATTCAGTCACTGTTTCATACTCATTCCATTATCTAACAACATAGAAATATATCATTGAGAAAGTTTTTATTGTGAATTAGGGGGTATTAAAATATAGTATATTTGAGCACAGAAAATAGGAGAGAACATAGACTGTATATAAAAGAAAGCCACTGTGATGTCACCCATTGGTTATTGAAGTCCCATTAGCCTCAATCTGAGTATTTTCGGCATCATCATCTTGGTGTTTTTAAACCAGAAGTGACGAGTTAGGGGTGGATCTGACTGAGAAACAGAGGCACACTTCACACTCATAGGCTAAAGACATGTCAATCACACGGTAAAACACACCATGCTTTCTCTTCCTTTTTGAGCCTAAAGGCCTCTTAGCCGAGACATTTTAGAGTTAGAAAAGGCAAACTGCATTTTCACAATATGGGATCTTCAGGATGAACAAAGAAGGTGACAGATGGATGAAGTGGAGATTGAGCAGACATAAAATGCGCAGTAGTCAGGCAGCAGTGGTACAGGCAAGTATTATAGCAGGGGGAGCCTGGTATCATTGTGTGGCATCACTGTGGGAGATAGGAGGCACACAGCAGTTAGGGGAAGAAGAGATCAAGAAGCCGTGCCAAGAGCAACTCCCTTTGATAAAAATGCCTCGTCTCATGCTGTCAAATCTTACATTCATACTCTCCTACTCATGCATGGAAATGCATTCATACCATGCACTGTGACAGTAGCACATATATTGTATCATTATTGTTAAGCTACACGATAAACAGATTTGTAAATATGTAACAACGCTCCGTGCTGCTTTATTCATTTACATACATATGGTTCTCAAACACTAGTGTTAGATAAGCACTAGTGCACACATACTGTACCGTACTGTCTGTGAGACACTGAAGGACAAGCAGTCCCTGTCTGCTGTGAGAAACGTGTAAAGTAAAAAATGTGTGCTGTATCAGTGAATAAAAGGACACCAAATACACAGCCGACCTGAGACGCTGCATTTTTTTTTTCTCCCTGTGGTCTTCTTGGCACAATTGTTTGACAATACTTATGAATGAGTCATAAAAGTGGTTCTTACCCTAAATGTTCAACTTTAAAATGAAAGCATCCTTGCAAGTTTTTCAAACCACTCATCTTGTTTCTTATAGCTGCAGTTACAACATGCTGCACTGAAAAAAATGTGAAGATTACTACAAAATATTGAGGGATGTATTCATGGATTGAGATAGTTGGGGATGGTAAGTTACTTGATCACTTGATCTCCTCCTGACACCTGAGACTTTTGCCCCTGATCCTTCTTGACCCTCTGGTCCTTCCCCTTAAAATGGACCGTCCAAGCGTTTCAAAGGTGAATTAGAAAAGGACACATCCGTGAAAAAGTGTACATCTACATACAGTGGTCATAACATTGGGGTTATTATTTGTAAATATTTGTAACCGCCTTGTCCATTATTCGGACCATATTTTTAAGATTCTGGTCAGGACCTGCGTCAGTGTTCTCGAAGGGGTCCCAAAAGGGATGCCATTACCCTCTAACTAAGGCCTTATTCACACAGGCTTAGAGACTGGTTGGCAACCAGCTGGCAACCACCAGCTGCGAGGGAAAAATGTGTATTCCCTGACCAGTTAACAAGTGTTTGCTGGAGGTTGATGGCAGTTGCTGTGAAATCATTTGCTAAAGTCCCAGTCAGGCAGGCCTAGAGACCGGTCAGTTACCCCCTGGCAACCACTTCCTCAAACGGTTGGCGAGTGGTTGGAATGGGAGACGATGGTTCCAAGTGGTTGCATGGAAGACACTAACTTGTCTGCAAACACTACTTTCTACTTTTCAACTACTCTCCAAGTGGTACTGAAACTGTGAAAAGTGCAACACAAACTGGAAAAAGAGAACATTCACCTTCAAAGTAAAAGTTGCACCTTTTGAAATGTAATGGCTTCAGTTGAGGTACAGCTTTTACTTTGAAGGTGAACATTCTCCGTTTCCGGTTTGTGTCACACTTTCAAATTTTGCTACTGCTCGGCTAGTAGTTAGCAAGTGTTTGCAAAAGGGGCTGGCATCTTCCATGGAAACTACGGGCGACTGTGGCAATCTGCTAGCAACCAAAGCAACCACAAGGTCTCTAGGCATGTGTGACTGGGGCCTAAATAATTTATAAAATTTAAAGAAAAAAAAGAAAATACAAAATTTATATTTTTTTTAGCTAATGTATGTACACTAAAGCTGCGTTTTTGCTCCATCTGCGCTCTTTTTCTTAGTGTGTGCATTGCATTGGCACACAGGGAGCAGAGGAAAAAAAAGTCAGCTCGTTCCTTAAAGTAAAATATTCTTAAACAACTTGTAATCTTAAACATTAAACTATACTGATGGAGATTATTTACAAAAATGAGATGAGATGATAAAACACAGATAAGAAATGCTAAGAATATGCTAAGGTGGCCCCAGTGAACCTTTTTTGGGGCAAGATTGGAGGGGACTGGAGGAATGTGGTGAAGTAGTTGGACACAAACACAATAATAAAAAAGTCCTGAGTTCATTATATTTACTGAAAAATGGCTGTTCTTGAGTACTGGTGTTTTATTATCTGATGGCAGTATAGCACCGAACAAACCTGAGCGTGGACAGCTTTGTTTCTATGGAATGAAATGCAAACCTGAATTTTGACCAGAACCTGAGTTTGTTTGTGTGCATGCGTTTGAACAGACAGGAGAAAGAAACCCACTGGACAGAGACAACCTAGAAACAGAGACTCTGTTGGCTCAAGTATTGTGGCTAACAAGCTGATTCCAACCAGTAGAGAACCAATGGGGGTTGGGGAGACCCCCGGTCTGTTTCCAGGGAAACAGAGCTCTATCTCCTCCTCCACCCCACAAACCTCTCACTCCCTCTATCTGTCTCTGTCCATGTCTCTCTCTCTCTCTCTCTCTTACACGCTCCCATGTTCTTTCTTGGCGGTGTTGAGGAGGAGGGAGATGATGAGGTGACTCACTGTAACATCATTGCCATGGCAATGAAGAGCGAACCAAGAGAAGAGGGAGAGAGGAGAGAAAGAGAATGGGAATTTCCACAGGTAGAGGAGAGCTGGAAATGGTTGTCACGATCTCTGTTTTAAAAAACAAAATGGAAATTTCAGTGTGGAACACTTACTGTCTGCTTGGCTACTTACGCTCAAATATTTCTTTAAAAAAAAACCTCACATTTCTCCCTTCCCCTGCTTATCGCCGTCACTCTCTACACTGCTTCATCCTGTCTCTATCAAATCAGCAGATTTTTTTTTTCTCTTCTTCATTCCTTCTGTGCCCCAGTTCTCCTGCCTTCTACACTCCTCTTTATGTCTGTTGCTTCCTCTTTTGCTGGCCTGTTGCGCGCAACCCTCTGCTCTCCAAGGAGTATGTTTTCCACTGGTGTATTATGCTGAGTCATGTCACACGCATGCTTAGACATGCTGAGGTGAAGTGTTTATGTGATGTTGACATATGCACGCTTTGCTTCAAGACAGGGGCAAAGATGAGGCCATGGCATAGAGTGGTGGGGAGAGGTTAGCTGAGGGCAGCAAAACACTAGCAAGTGTAAGAATAAGGAGAAGCTGTAACAGAGCTGTGGGATACAGGAGATAAATTTCAAGTTTGTCTGCATTTATTGTTATTGATTATGAAAATAAGGAGCTTTGTCAGGAGCATATGTTAGGTGTCTGCAGCAGTCTGAGTAAAGACTAGCTGAGCTTTAACGCATACAGCTTCACCCAGCAAGCTTCCAGCAAGAGTCCACATTACTTTTATTTTACAAAATCTTTAATCATCAGGGACTAGAATGAACCTTGCATGCTTTAACACTGGGCTTCCTTGAACCATCTTGAAGAAAAATTGGGAAATGCTGCAAAGATTAACACTGCCAACCTTACAGGTTAGGGGTGTGAATGGGATTATGGTGAAAGCATCCAGAGATTGAGCTGTAGAAGTCGCGGCAGAACTATGAAGTGAAAGTAGGACGGCAAAGAGAGAATGCTGACACAATCACACTGGCACGTTATCTCTTTGACCCCAACTAACCGCAGTGTTTTCTTTTCCTCTCGTAGACACCCATATCCTTATCTTGTGCTGTCTCTTGTGTCTGGCCCTCTAGTACTTTAAGGATCGCAAGATGGGACAACTTCTCATTAGCTGTTCCTGTGGCAATAAGTCTGTGAATTAACAGTTCTGCCAGTTTTCTTAATTACTTTTTTCAATCTCTGTGATTGCACTATGATGTGTTTTAAAATAATTGAAGTGATTCAATTAAAGATGACATAATATGTGGATTTATCAATAGTCTGTCTTTGCAATGATCTCCTAAATGCATTAGAAAAGACCACAATATAGTGTCATCTTCATCTTAAGCTGCAGCATTTAAATCTTCCTCTGTCTTTTTTTTTACCCTCCCTTCTGTGTTCAGTCCATCTCCCTTATCTTCCCCAGTGTCGTTGAACCAAGAAAGATAGTGGTGGGAGAAGAGTAACACCCCAGTACCAAAGTGACTATCATTTTCAGCTCTGTATGTGTATCTGACAGCGTATCAGCCTGTGGCTCCACCTCACATATTATACAGCTCCTTGCAGCCTCAGAGATGTTTACAAGGGTCGATAATGACATCAGTGATAAAGGAAACTCGACCAGTGGCCCCCCTTCACGGTCACCCCCTGTGCAGCTGATATCACCCTACCTGTAATCGCCTAGTGAGACCAAGCAGATTAACACTGTGCTGCCATTTTACCAGGTAATCACCTGTAATGTTACACTAGAGAGTGTATGTGTGCTGGTGGGGATTCTGTTGTGCTGTTAAAGTTAATAAAGGTTGCAAAGATTTAGAAAGGTTGTGATGGTGAAATCTGAGAATCAAGACCAGTGTGCTGGAATAAAACAGAGAAAACACTGAACGCAGACAAGAGAAATTAGCTTTTCATAATAAATTCTTTAGACTTTACTCATAAAGCTCAACCTCAAGGCGAGTGATTGAAGCAGCTACCAATGACAGTAAAGTTTACTGTTGATTACATATGACAGGATAAAAAACATTAGAGGGTTACCTAGGCAACTAGAGTCTGGAATGGTTGGAATGACCAGTAGTGGACAACCATTAGCGGCAAAGCAGTGTACAACAAACGAATCACTTCTTGTGTGGGTGCCCCTTTAAATTAACCTTTGTAAAACCACTTAAGGTCTAAACCTTTATCATTTAACATAAAGCCATGCATTTGGGTAATTGGTTTGCACACCACTATTATTACAATAATAGTATAATACACCAAGGTTGCCAGATGTTAGCAACTGACCCCCCAACTTTACTTGTTTCTCACACACCTGCCTTTTTAAGTTGCTGATCACATTATCTTAAAACGATATACGTTTGCTTGTTGCTAAAGCTCATTGTTAACTAGATTACCTGAATCTTTTCTTTCCTTACTGTGTTCTACAGGACAGTTGATGTGATGCTGCAATTTTGCCTGGGGATATTGGCCGACAGTTGTGTTGCTGTATCGTTGATACATATGAAACTGGACTTTTAAGTCATAGCATGCCACTTTTAAGGACTGTGGCCGACTTTCAAGTGTCAAGCTTTTTGTATGTCATTTCATGCAGTTTTGTCCTGGATTATGAGATTAGGTTATTGCCAACAAAGGAGACACAAGCCATATCATAGCAGCAAGTCTTATATTTCAGTGCAAAGTCAGCAGTTCAAATCCTGGAACTGACCTCTCAACTTCTATTTTACTTTTTTTTTTTTAATTTCTTATTTTTTGCCTTCCCACTTCAATCAAAAATAGTGGCAGCTGTCAGCCTTAAAATTTGAAGGTATATTTTTACTTGCAGTCAGCCAATCGAAAAAAAAGTAAACCTAGACTACACAGTATATTCTATAGTATAGTTATTCTATAGTTATATTGACCATAGCTGCAAATTAAGCACTATGCATGATCTTTAGAGCTTTTGCTGAAAAGCTAACATTAAAATAATTAGGTCATCATTCAGGATGAGGAGTCATGCTTGTTTTAATGTGAAAAAACATGGATCAAAACAAGGGCGGCTCAGGAGGTAGAGTAGGTCATCTACCAGTTGGCCAGTTTGAAGGTTGGTGGTTTGGTGGCTTTCCCAGTCTGCATGCCAAAGTGTCCTTGGGCAAGATACTGAAATTGCCCCTGATCCATACATGAGACTGTGAGTGTGTGTGATTGTTAGACTTTGATTATGCTCTGTTGCAGACATGGACATGGACATGGACACCTGGAGACCCAATGGCTGAGTAGTCATTCCTGTTATACTTCTTTGAAGTCCGCTTTAAGTCCGCCACTTGGGATGCATGCATAGTTGGTGTGTTGTAACGTAAATTATCCACTTACCTTGGGTCAGAAACTAGCAAGCAGCTCTGGTACAATGTGGACAAACAGGAGAGGTCTGGGAGCTAACACTTTTATCCATTCACAACAGGTTAAGAAAGGGAGTTCTGAATAACAGGGGGATTTTAAGCCTATCTGACTTGAAATTGAAAAGTGAGTTTGGCCTAGGATTCTACAGTGGGGTGTGTTGCTCTGTCTTGCTATGGGAGATGTGAATAATACATGATTAAAAGCAGAGCACACCCATTCTCATCTCTACACTGCTAACACACTTCATACTTCATTTTGTCCCTCTCTTATAGTTCTTTTCTGACTTACAGAGTTTCTTTTTAGTTAAAAACCTTTAGTTATAGAATCTGTAGTTATGCCATTGACAGTGAATGAATCCAAGCACTCCAGTTTCATTCTGTGCATATACACTAATGCAAAAATTGAACTTTTTTAGAGTATTTCTGCACCCACACTTTAATGTGCATATGTGAATGTGTGTTTTTCTTGTTACTGTGAGCATGTGAGAGAGGGAGGCATGCAGAATGGAAGCATCTCTTCTTTCCACACCCCCCTCCCTTGTTCAGGAAGTGAACTAATGGCATTTGATAGGATGGAGTGAGTAGAAAAGAGGGAGAGGGAGGAGGAACACATTTCCTTCCTGTGTAGTGTGTCATTTGTAGATCCTGATGTGGCCTTGAGACTCAGTGGTAACTCTTGTGCACACCCCATTACAACCCTTTACCTAAAGGCTCTCCAAGACAGCCAGCATACAAAATAAAGAATTTGTGAACCTGTCCCTCAAGCTTTTTACCTGCCCATTTTCTTGCACCCTCAGAGCTTTCTCCTTCTGTCAGTTTTCCCTGCTGCTGCTGTAATTCATAAAAGAAAATATGTCAACCCCAGTCACTGGCCATAGTTCATTGATGAAGAACTGAAACAAATAATTTAATGATTTAATTAGTTCAACTTATCAGCAACTTTGATAGTGAAATAATTGTTAGTTTATAGCCAATTTTCTTCTCTTCTTTGTGTCATGAAATGATAAATTCAATGTCGTTGGGGTGATGGACTATTTTTTGGTGAGTAGTAGTAGTAGTTAATAGTGGTAGCAGTACTAAGTGTTTGACTAGGAAGTAGTTTAAAGTATAAACTAATTTTGGTCTTCTCTGTATATTTCATAATAAATCCCATTATTCGTTCCATTAAACAACCAAAACCAATAATGCTATAGTGCTTTCTCTTTGTCCTGTCTGTGGCAATTTACCTAGCTATATATACTTAGCACAAAAAGTAAGGAAATTTGTGTTTGGTCCATTATTTCTTTGTTGTAACAATACGTCTTGGCAATAAATCTCATACTGTAGGAAAGCCTGTTTATTTCCCTTTAAATGGTGCCACATTTGTAAGGAAAATGCATTTGTGGGTTGAGCAGCAGAGTTGAGTATGTGGGTTGGGCCCATGAAGAACTTACCAAATCTTCTCTGCCGATGCCAAACAGCTTACCTCCAGAATTTGGGAGTGGAGAGGATGGAATGGACTGCCTGCAGTCCTGACCTCAACCCCATTGAACACTTGTGGGATCAGCTTGGGCGTGCTGTTCGTGCCAGAGTGACCAACACAACCACATTGGCTGACTTGCGACAAATGCTGGTTGAAGAATGGGATGCCATCCCACAGCAGTGTGTGACCAAGCTGGTGACCAGCATGAGGAGGAGGTGCCAGGCTGTTGTGGCTGTGTATGGTTCTTCCACATGCTGCTGAGGCCCCTGTTTGTTAAATGGATAAATTGTTGAATTTCCAATATGTCTTGTTTCTTCAGACTTCAGTCATCCAATCCAATAAA
>VUQI01030446.1:26334-49301 GCA_015106735.1 Paratilapia polleni | reverse complement strand
GACGCCACACCTCACATGTAACACCTGCATCGCATTCCTCATCACCCTTAGCCTGCTCTTAAGGACCAGTCCGAGCCCTCAACCTTCGCCAGATTGTCTGCTTCACCCGTGCGTTCCAGTCTCCTGCACCTTCCCACGCTTAACCCCTGCCTACCAGTTATTCATCGGGCTCGTCCGCCTCTGTCTCTGGGCCAACTGGATAACTCTCCAAACCGCTCTCCTGCCTGTCCGCCCTCCAGCGCCATCTCCTTCCCCGGAAAGCAAGGCCCTGGTGCCTAATCTCTGCCTCCCTCTCTTGGAGTACCACCGGACCTTCCAAGTAAGATTAACTCATTCTCACCCTCGCCGCCTGTGTTTGGATCTCTGTGGAAATCTGCCGGACTAACAGCTCTCTCTCCTCTTTTCAGTACCCACGCCCCGTGACCCGACTAGTCAACTCCATAATTCTGAACTGTACATTGTTTCTTGTAAATAAACCTGTAAACCCTGTCAGTGCTGTCTTCCGAGTCGAGCATGAGTTCCAGAGTAAACGGCCTTTTCGGCCCATGACAGAGTACTCTTTGAAGAGCTTCATGCCCACTGGTCTGACACGTGAAACAAAAAAACATCAAAGCTTGCCATGGCCAGTTGGAGAATTTAGAGTAGGCTGCTAAAACGGTGCTTTTTTTGTGTGTGAGGGAGTTCGCAAATGGTTATTTTGAAGTATCAATAATTTTTAGGCGACCTCACATCATCATGAGAATGCTCATCTGATGGGAAAACAGTGCTCTCTTCTGCTGCCTTCCAGTTACTTTTACCTGGTTTGTTTGGCCAAAATTGACTTTTTTTTTTTTTGGTTCAAAACTATACAACACATCACAAGACACAAATGCACCAATATCTGCTTCTCCACAGAAAACCAGGAAATATTAAGATTAGATTATTGTCATTAGATGGTGCATTAGGTTAACCACTACTGTCCTATAAAGTTGACTACAGTGACCCTGAAATCAACAATAGAAGGATGGAGTAACTTTAGATAGCTAGCTAATTTTAGCTGATCATCTCTCACCTTTATTTCTTCTGCTTAACTTCCCAAATTCAGGTAGCATTTGTGACCCATTTGGATGGAAAATACATAAAAATATCTGTACTTTTGTACACTTGCAGCAGTGTAAAGGGAGGATGTTTGCACAACACATATATAAAATACGTTAACTGGAATTTAAATGCTGCTGCTGCTGGTGCAGTACGTGGATCATAACTGTCTAAAACCTGGAGTTTGTTTACAAATCTTTGTCTTCTTTTTGAAAAGTGATCTAAATATTTTTGACTTTAAATAAATGGAATTACAGTTACATGGAGTGTCCAGTGTATAAAAGACTGAGGTAGCTTTTGAATCTAAGTGAATCCAACGCGGAGGTGCCTTAAGCCTGCAACCTTCTCCATTTCCGGTTTGTGCTGCACTTTTCACAGTTTCACTATAGCTCAGAGAGTAGCTAGCTAGTGTGCGTAGACAAGTCCATCACTTCCATCCAGACTATGACCGCAGCAATATGCTAGCAACCAAAGCAATCGCAAGGAGGCTTTTTCCAGTTGGTCGGGGAATACACGTGGTGGTTGTCTGTGGGTCTATAGACTCAGACTTTAGCAGTCATTTTCCCTGCGGCTACAATTAGCCTCCAGCAACCACTCACAACCGATTGGGAAATACTCATTTTCCCCTCATGACCAGTGGTTGCCAGATGGTCATGGACTGGTCTCTAGACCTGTGTAACTGGGGCCTTATTCACTCGATCCTACATTGGCATTGTGTGATTGTCACACATCCAAAATGGCATACAAGTTAATCGTCACATGATTAGTGATCAACTCTCACACTTTCCTGATGAGTTTATGGGGTCAGTCACTCATTTTGGGTCATACTGAATAAAATGTTAAGTCCTTTTTGTAAATTTTGGTCATTCTAAGTTTCAGAAAGAAAGGTTATCCAATCTTGTAATTGGCATGCCATTAGCCAATGAGTGTGCAGTTTCACAATCCACCCTTCACTCACATCTGGTTTCAAAACACCAAGATGGCAACAGAAAAAACGCTCAGCTGAAGGCTTCAAAACAGGACTTCAACAACCAATGTCATAGTGACTATGTCCATCTTTTATATGATCTATGGATGGAATAGTGTTTTGCCCTCTGGGGCTCCACACAGGTCATGTGGCTAAAAATTATAAATGCATGCCCAAAGAAGGGGCAGTGGTTGTTGTGTAATGAATGAATGAATGAATGTGTGTATTTGTTCTACTTTGGCTTTGAGTTAACTAGCTAATTGTAAATCTAAACCATACTGACTGGACAGGGTTAGGTTGGCTAGCTTAGACACACACAAACACACACAAAACACTTTCATTCCCTGAATTCGTAACACACCTCCCTCCTTCTCAATGCAAGAGCGGCTGTTTCTTTTGCATCTTTGCCATCACTATGGGGATCACCAAGGCAACAAGTTACCTTAGTGACTTTTTGTTGTTTTGTTTGTCTCCCCCAGTTGCCACAGCTTCCTGCTGTTAATTTCCAAAGCAGACTGAAGCAGATTGCTTGAGTCAATTATGAATGTTAGTAATAACAGACTGTTCCTTGTCTGCACTTTTGATTTACCATCCTAATACTTTTTATTAAAAGTCAAAGTAATCACTTCAGAAAAATAACCTTGAGATGGAAATCAGATTTTTGGCAGACTGGCTGCTTCCTCGGCATACTGACGACCAGAGAAGGCTAATTGGGGTTTCAATTAGAGCTCTGCCGCACCAAATGGCTCCTCCTCTCTTTCTAATTAAAACCTCCAACCGGGTAGTAATTGGATGAGATGGATTGGTGGAGGGGTGGAAGGAGGGGAAAGGAGGCACATGGAGGGATGGATGGGTTGAATATAGGGGAGGCAGGGAATGAAGAGAGGCAGTGGCAGAAATTGAGAGAGCCACGGATGGATGACGGGGAAGATAATAAAAAATGATATGAGGAATAGAAGTATAAGATAAAATGAAGAGTGGGAGGGAGGAAGAACTATTACAGGGAAACAGGCTGGCTGATGAAGGGAGAAAGAAGATGTAGGGGAGGTAGAGAGGAAGGGTGTGATAAAGGGATGGGTGCAATTTGCTTGGATCTCAAAGGAGGGGTGATGGGGGTAGAAGAGGACACAGAGGAGAAAGATCACTAGACTCTAATGATCAGTCTGCAGGCTTCTGTGTGTGTGTGTGTGTGTGTGTGTGTGAGACAGGATGTGTGTGTGAGGGTGTTGGGCAGTTGCCATGGCGATAAGTGCCGCTCGTTAGAGACGGTCCATCAAGTAGTCAAGCAGCAGGTGTCCATCTGTGGCCCGCCCACACACACAAATATATATCAGTCAATCAGTAATTGGTCACAGGCGCGTTATTAGTGTTACCTCTGCCTGTCTATTTTTTAGAGACCAGTAACTGTGCAGGAAAAGAGGTAGAATAAAAAAAAAAAGCACTGGTGAACACACACCTTCCAAGTCATCTGGGCTCTCATTACACAAAGTCCCTTTCAGAGAAAGGGGGACACTGATTGTGTGTGTGTGTGTATGTGTGTGTTTATGCCTCTTTGTGTGTAAGTTTATAATGTACAGCGCTGCATTGTTTGTACTTCTCATATTGTGGGGAGATAAATCTGCTTATACTAGTGGTTTCCAGCCATTTTCAGCTGTCACACGGTCTCTCTCAGATGGACTCAAGAATCCCTCCATCAACACCTCCTCTCATGTCCAAATGTGTTCTTTGGACTAATTTTATACTTGATCTGAACTACTTTCATCTTACCATGTATCAGTTATGGTTAGCAAACTGTCTCAAGTATGTATCCATAACCACTGGTTTAATCAGCTTAATGGTTATGGATACATATTCCAACCATTTTCCTACTACTTTCAGCTACTACTCCAATTAAAAACTATTCATTGTGGTTAGTGACCAATTTTAACTGTTTATTTATTATGCTTAGCTAATTTTTGTTTGTTCATTCATACTATTGGCTAAAAAGCATATAGATTTTAATCACTTATGCATTCCTTTTGGTTGCCTATATTATTACTGCTTATCCGTTTTTTGTTTTGGTTTTTTTTTGGTTTTTGTAATTAACTGTCAACTTTTCTATTCAGGAACACTTAATTCTTTAATTAAATTTTATTTTCTTCAACCCAGTGTTAGGTGTCAGTGCCTGCATTTTAGGACATTAGTAATTAATTCACTGCTAATAGAATATATGGGGAAATAAAAGTAATTGAACGAAAGACCAGATTTGGTCTTCGTTTTCAGTTTTGTATCCTTTGTTAATATATCTGAGTTTGGGTTTTTGTTTAAGTTTTTCTGTATTTTTGTGTTTGAAGTTTTTTGTAGGTTGAGGCTTGACTGCTGTTTTCATGTCCTTTCATTCTGATAATGTTGGGACTCTTTTTCATTGTACTGAGTTCTAGTTACTGTTTAGTATTTTTGGACCTCAGAGAGTTTAGTATTCTGTGTGCTTCATTGATGTAGTGGAAAACACATTTGCCTTTCATGCAAAAGGTTGCTTGTTCAATTCCAGCCAGAGGCACATGTCCCCCTATGGGTTGTGTCAGGAAAGGCATCAGATGTAAAACTCCAAAACAAACATGTGGAGCTACCTGCTGTGGTGACCCCTTCCCATGCAGGGAGCAGCCAAAAGCAGCTGCTTCTTCTTTAGAGAGTTTAATATTGTAGTCCTATTTTGAGTCTTTGGTCTTTATTTAGCCTCAGCTTATATTTTGAGTTGCTTATTTTCCAATAGTGTTTAGTTCCGTCAGTATTTCCCTATCTGTTCCTTCCTGTGTTGTCTTTCTGTGTTTTGCACTGCCATCTTCCAGTGCTCTTTTGTCCCTGTCTTCATCTTTGATGTGAGTTTTCTTGCCTGTGTTTAGTAATGTGTCTTCTGGTCATTTCCTGTTTTACTTTGAAAGTTAGTTTTCTTTTTTGTCTACTTCTAGTTTTCCTTCCTTTGTGATCGCCTGCTCCTCCCAGATGGTTTTTCACCTGCTGTTGTTTCCTTGTGTGTGCTGCCCTCACCTGTGTCTTGTTCCACTATTAGTGCTGTGTGTAGTCTTCCCTGTGTCCTTTGTTAGGACATACAGTATGTTATGTTCCCCTCTTTTTTGGATTTATTCCCTGCCTCTTGTGGTTTTTGGATCCCTGTTTGATGTTATGGACTTTGTTTATTTCATGGACTGTATCAGCAACAATAAAGGCTCACGTTTGTTTCAGTCTTTTGTATTCACATTATACATTTGGGTCCTCTCTTCACCACTAACTGTGACAAAGGCAAATGTTTAGTGGAATTATCCTGTTTCATTGTTAAGTTCCTTGGTCAAGATTGTATTTTTTTGTTTGTTTGTTTGTTTAAATCCATACCTTTAAGCTCCTTTCACTGTTTTAATGCTCATTTTGACAAATTTAGGAACTACTGCGATAGTTCACATTGCCAACAGTCCAAATTTGATGTCGTGTTGAGTGTACCGCCAGCTTTGATCTGGCTTGCATTCCATGAAACAAACACTCCAGAAGTTACACAATATACAACTGTTTGCCAAGAGCACAATATTTGTCAATGCTGACATCCAAATATGATTTTGTTTCGAGGATTCTGCCATATTAAAACTCACAAAAATGTAACATGAAACCTACCATCACGTATTCAGCTTCTGTGTCCTTAACAGCGGGGAAAGTCTTGTGATTTCATGAGATCCACATTGCCAAACTTGATTTGAAACAAGGACAAAAAAAAGAAAAACGCAGATTGACACAAAAATACCCATTTCTGTTTACAACCACATCCTATTATCTTGGCAGTTACCTAGTGGGTGGACTAGTTATTTGCTCTGAACTGTCCCCTTTCAAACAAGATCAGAACGGCCTTGTTATTTGACTCAGCTCAGTAGTATAACAAACAAGAAATACCAAACATGTTATTTTGTAGTGAGTTGTCATGTCTATTAAATTTAGAGTTTTTGTGCTACTATCTGAAGCAAACTGTTTCACTGCCTTAGTCTTTATGTAACCATTATCTAAGAAATCTCATTCTGAAAATAGACCGCAAAAAACACTGAATATTTGGGGATACTTGTTAAACACTAAATACAGTAAATACACTCCATCTGTATGTGTTAATGGCTACTGTATACGTTACAAGTGCAATTAAAGACACTCCAAATCTTACATTATACGGTACTGTGCAAAAGTATTGAGCCACCCCTAATTTCTTTATATTTTACTTCCAAGGAGCCAGACTTTCTTGTAAATTTTTTAAAGTGGTCTTGAGTAATAGTTCTCCAGGCTTTCTGAAGGGCTTTCAAAGTTTTTCTTTGGACACTGGCTGTTTAGTTAGTCAGAAATATTTAATCATTGTAGAAAACTGGTGTATAAAACACGATTTTCAAGCTCATGTGCAGCCCTGCGTCATATTGCAGATTTATTATGAGAAAAGTGGAGCTGTACAAGAATTTAAATGTAATCTTTTTACTTAAGTAAAAGTTATAATCCTTCTAAGGTAGCGCAATAGTGCACAGGTTGTATATACAAATATGTTTAAAGTACCTAAAGTACATGTACTCATGTAGAATGACACTTTTCAGAACCGGGGGGGCAATCATGTTTTGGGGGGCTCTGGTGACACCCCATGCCCCCCTTCCAGACACGTCCCTGAGCGCAGGACAAAGGAAGAAGTAGCAGGCCTTAAAAAAACTATTTACAGCAGAAGAAGTAGGAAAAATCCAGCAAAGACCTGACACAGGACCTGAGAGATGCATCTGTATGTTTGGACGTATTTCAATAAATTGCTGCATCTTTTCCTCATTTTCCTAGCATAATATAAAGAAATGGGGGGTGGCTCAAGACTTTTGTACAGTAAAGTACATTTTAGACCTATAAACATTGCTTGCACAGCAGCCCTTAAATTCCTGATGTGCACTGAATTTAATTAATTTAACAGTACAAAGCACCAAAGAAACGAACAAGCTCTATTTTCAGTGTACATTCAACATATTCGGTCTAGTAAACAGCAATAGCTATTCCTGCCACATTCCACATAAAACTATACAAATCCCTCTTCAAATCAGGGCACAGTGAACAGAGGAAAGACACTCTGAACACAGCTTCTTTGTTGTTTTAGTAACTCTTAAGTACAAAGCTGAAGCATGATTTTTCAAGAGCTGTAGTCTAAAAATTGAATATATGGTTCCTCTGAAATGACAATAACGCTGTACTGCTGTATTGATTTAGTGGTGAGAAAATAGCAGAATGCCATGCATGCATGTCTTTGGGCATGATAAAGCATCTCCATACGTGAACAATGAGTTGATTTTTCACTCTGCAACACAATATGATTCCACTGCCTGAGCATAATTTCAAGCTATATATTCCAGTTACAGCACTCTATACTGAATGACTAAGCTGGTGTGCCTTAAACAATAAATACAGCAGTATGTCACAGTGTGAAAATTTATATGAAGGATCAAAGGGTAAGATGGCTGTGGAAAGTAAAGTAATTACCTTTCAGAGATACAGTATGTGTGTGTTTTCCAAAAAGTATTGTAACTGCTGGGACTCTGATGTGTTGGAATTGCGTTTTGCAGTCTCAGTGTTCTTTCATGCATGAATGTCTGCTTTATTGTTCATGCCTGTGAATATCCCTACTTGTTAGAGACACAGTGGATGCCGCAGAAAGGAACCAAACATCAGCATGTCATATAGCAGCTGGGCAGAAGCAAACATCAGTAATGATTATAAGACATTGTGAAATCTGCTAAGTCAGCAATGGCAGAGCTGCCTGTATATCTGCTACTTAAGAGATAGTGAAACCAGTAAAATCTTTTTGTGAGAAAGTATTTTTCTCTCCAAGTATTTCGATGCTGCAGTGTGGATAGTGTCTGTGTTTGATATACTGGCAGTTTTAATACAGCATCCCTCCTACCTATTGTATGCAATCCTCGATACATGGGTTTTTATTTATCTTCAAGCATGGTTAATACATTCACTGATTTCCCCAGGGAAGTCTCTCTAACCTTGAATCAAAAAAGGAGTCTGACAGCATTGGAAGGCAGCATATTATGACTGTGACTAAAGATAATGAGGTAAACACTTATCTGTTGTAACCACACTGGCATCTTTTGCTGTGGGACAAATTTTTTGAGCGGTAATTTTGGTCTTTTAACCAATTTACGTCTTTTGCTGACTGGGTACTGTAGATTACTGTGGTATACTGACATTGTTAGGTTGAGATGCCTCATTAAAACTTGATCAGAAGTTGCAAGGCAGAGTGTAACTTTTTTGTCTTGTCAGCTGGCAGATATTAGCTAATGACCCCATCTCAGCTCTCGCCTCTGTGGAGGTGGGTTTTCAATGCAGTGGTGAGTTAGTACAATTCAATCTTGCACTCGATTAATTTAGTGCTATTCGGCCGCAATTACGCTAGTTGGTAATTAGCAAGTTGGGCTGCCTGTGTCGAGGTGAACAGTTGACCTTGTTCACAAACAGTGATGAATACTTTATCCTACCATTACTAGTGGAAATATGTGGATGGATATTAGCTGAACAGTACTAAATCACGACATCTGTCCTTTTCTTTATTTCCTTTTTTAACTTCTTTACTGTTTTTTCAAGCTGTTTTTGTAAATATGGCTCACAGGAACAGTATGCTAATAAGATACATTAGCTAACTAGCTAGCTTAATGCCTAAGACCTGTGGGGGCCTCAATTAAGGCCCAACAGGCCACCAGGTTTGTAGTATAGCTACTGGCAGAAACTTTGCCTTTATCTTTAGATTAGTATCAGGCCAGTTCATTAAACTTTGTGGACAGGTGGAGCACAAGAAAAGAAGAACTCTTTGAATTTTTTCACTTTTAGTAAATTTTTGAAATAACTAAAATGTCCTTGGAGGATGTACTCTGAGTGCCCTTTCAGTAATTGCAATGTTTTTTTACTAGTTATATTAAGTGGTTACCAGACTGTAAGTAACTAGATTATCATACAGTGGCAGCTGGTGTGCTGTCGACTCATCATGTGGAGTCATGCTGCCAAAGGGCGTGTTTCACAGCAGGGAAAGAACAGGTGTAATTCATGACATTAATGACCATGAAACTGGAAAAACAAATCAAGTATTTCAATTTGTAGCACTTGCAATGCATTTCTTTTAAAAATGGTCGACTGAGACCACCAGATAAAACTTTATCAATTCAGGGTTTCTCCAGCCAGAATACCACTTGACTGTCACTTACTTCTAAGAGGATTTCCAGAATCTTCCCTTTTTGTCTTGAGAGACTTAATGTACAACCTAGAGAGTCTCTGACATAAAACCTGGGGATACTGGGGGAGTTTTGCCTCTGATCTCTTAATCTGAAATAGGACAGCCTAATTGGCGCTAAACCCAGACAAAGCTCTAATAGTGCCTACCCTCTGAACTAAATAAGGATAATGTGCAAAAGGAACGAACATTTCAGGGTAGTTTATTTTAGTCCAGCTTGTACAGATTTTCCCCTACTCTATAGCAGTTTGATCATTCCCTCATATCACTCCCTCTGGACTGGAAGTGGCTTCATTTAAAAAAGTTTGATGATCTCAGGGACTTGACAGGAATCAGCACTAAGGTGGGCCCTGTACTGGACCATTGTGGTGATGTGAGAACTGAGCTGGAAGTAAAAGCTGTTGATTCAGTCAAATCTGAATTCTAACTTTCTTAACTCAGGCCATGAGTTTGGGTAATGACCAAAAGAGTGATGATGTAAATTCAAGTGGCCAAAATGAGTTTCCTCCACAGAGGAACAAGTATCCTTAGAGATTGAATAAGGAGATTAGAGGACACTGGTAGATCTCAGGTGGAATGGGAACACACTTCAGAGAAAGAAAACTTTTGCTGAATCTGGAGTGGCATGAAATAAATAGATGGATCTATGGATGGAAGTGTATTATTTTCTAATCAGTGAATTCCATTCAAACCTTTTTTTTTTTTTTTACTTTTTGTAAGTATGGGTCATTATTATGTAATATTATTTAATAATAATCGAGAAGTAGTCAGTATTTTTAATACTGAAAATATTGCTAAGAGCACAACCTTCACTAGTTTATATTTTTTTATCACCCGTGAGCAGCTCTGATGGATAACTAGCACCTCATTTGCATTCACAATTTTATCTTCACTTTCTACAACTGGAAGAACACAAGAATTTAAAATGTTTTGTTTTTCACACGAGGTAAAATCAAGTTATAATTGGTTCTACTTTTGTGATTTCAGAGTTGCTTTTTTCTCAAATGATGTTATAAGATGATTTGCCTTGATTTGTTTCATGTTTTGTAGTATCAGTCACCTTGAAGAACCATTTTTGTTTTCTAGTAAATATCTCATTATATTATCATTACTATCTGAGGCTTTTACCTTTTGAAACTACTTTGTAGTAACCCGTGGAATCTCCATCGGCTGAGTAGAAATTCAAGTATCTCACTATGTGCTATGAGCCAAGCCATTTTAATCTGCTTAATTAACTTGCTTGCTGTCCATCATTTGCAGCTAGAATTTAAATGTAGTGTTGTCCTTTGCCAGAGCACTGAGACACAAATAAACATTTTAAACTGCATTAAGCAAAGGTTCATTACAGAAATAATGTGTGGGAACACATGTTAATTATGCCATTATTTGAATGTAATTCTTTATTAAGAGTTAAGTTCTTTATTTTGTTTATTTTCTTGCTCCAAAAATGTGTTTTAGAATTTATAAATTATACAAACATTAGTTATGCAATCTACTCTATTCATAATGTACAATGTACATATGATACTGGTTCTTTGTGTGTGACATGAAAAGCTTAGGCATGCCTGAGGCATGAACTCTACAAGACCAATAAAGTTGTCCTGTGAAATCAGGCAACAAGATATTAGCTGCATTAGCAGCAGATTATTTAAGGCCTGTAACCACCATGGATCAGACTTATCCAAGCTCATTCCTGAAAACCTTTACTGGTTAACAGTTACTCCCTATTTGGACCACAGCCAACTAGGACCAACGAGCCTTGCAGTTCCTCTGACCAAATGAACTGTTGCTACACTCACCCATTTCTTCTACGTTCAAAAGGAAATCCAACTCTTCAAATAGGATGCATTGTCCCAGATGTGACATGTGCCATTCTTCTTGCGTTATCTATAAGCAGTTATTACGTTTAGGCACAATGGTGTATGTACAGTAACTCCAAAAATTAATTACTTAAATTACGAACACGATAGAGGTTCATTAAGTTGTTTTTAGCCTGCTTGCTGGTAAGATACACTATCTTCAGGTAAACACGTTAATGCCATTTAGGCAGCAAATTAGCCCTCATTCCCACTAGATGTTAACTTTTCTTCACGTTGTTTCAATACTGTGATTCACTGCCAGCTCCAACTGTAGTGTTGTTGCCCTGCGCTTACAACGAAGTGAAACAAAAATGTAGTTATCATTTAAGAAGTGTCACTCTTAATGCATCAAGTTGTGCATATGGCAATGACAGCTCAATAATGGGTTGTGCTGTAACCACAGCTCTCCATATGTTGCTTGGTCAATTGAACCATGACATGTATGATGTGCAGAGTCACATAGTTATATAGAGATGAGACCTTTTCCTCTAGCTCAAGGATATGTTGAATGCTATCAACTTTGAAATTACCATATTACCAAAAGTATATGTGTTCATATTACCATGAGCACATATATTTTGTTCGGAATAAACAGGAAACCAACCCATTTAAATGAACTCTACCAATTGCGCCAAGAAGAGTGGTGAAATATCCAGCCAGAATTATGTCAGAAACTTGCTGATGGCTATGAAAAGCATCTAGTCGAGTTGCAACTTGCTAAGGGTCATTTAACCAAATATAAGTGGGGGTGTATGTATACTTTTGACCCTGTGTTGATTAGAGAAAGTCCAAAATAAATTCAGACTTGTGTATCCAGTATCCAGTTCTTGTTTTTTAAAGTCTTTAAAAATGTATGATGTACAGTCATTCCACCCTGCAAAAAGAACAGTTCAAAGAAATCATTAAAAGCCCAAAATTACCATGACATTCATGCCCACGATTAGTGTATGAAAACTTCTGACCACAACTGTATCATCACTCTTTCAAACAATCCTTGATGTGCTGACCAGTAGCTCAGACTCAGCCCTGGAAGAGGTGAAAAGAGAAAGGTCTTTGAAGTAAAAAAGATCCCCGTCAGCTGCAGAGCTTAAACAAAATACTGTAGCAGTTCAAAGCTTTGAGGTGGAAAGAAACGGCAGGTAAAGAAAGACTGATCTTTACTGCTCTGCTGATTGGTGGTGTGTGGGCACGTATGTGCTGAGCTTGAGACATAGAAACTGAAAAGCTGAATGTGTGTCACAGAAATTTCTGTGCGTATGTGCAAGGGTGTGTGTGCCTCTTTTGGGTTTTGGGGTGAGGGTTCATTGCTTCACTGCACACGCATGCATGCACATATACTCCACACACACAACAGCGATGTAGAGATCCTTCATTGAGCACATCTCAAGCTCAGCCAAGCATTCACTTCTCCCAGTGACCCAAAAATGAATGACAAGACAAACAAAAGCCAGCCCAGCAGCTCTCAAAGGTTTATAAATTCTGCCATCAAGCAAAAAGTATGTATCTGTAAGAAACAGGTATTTGTGGTATGAGAAAATATTGCGTAAGTGGTGCATTCACTCTGATACTTTTGTGAAAAACGAATATGCTTCATGTGTCCGCTTTCTAGTCAAAACAAAATATTAGAAATGTAGCTACCTGTGTTTTCAGACAGCTCACTTCCTTTCAGTTAATTTATCTAGTGCACGCACGTGGAATAGTTCAAATATTTGTCCCCCTTGAGACAAATTTCAGTGTAGGTTGGAAATATTGTAACTTAATTTAATTCAGCCAACAAATAAACATGTGTTATATCTTTTTTTTAACCTGTACAAAGCCTTTCCATGTAATGTTTTTTTTTAAACATTCTACTTAATAACTGAGTCTAAACAACCTTGACTGGTTAAATACTGATAAAGGTAGTCAAGTGCAAATACAGAGTGTACAGTGATGAAGTTCTTTTTTTTTTTGTTTGTTTGTTTGTTTGAGTTTTTTTATATCTATGATGTGTCTCTGAGACAAATTCATGTATGCAGAGAGTTTCAGTTATCAAGTTTGACCTCTGTGTATTCTTTAGGACATACCAGAAATGGTAAATGAAACTTTAGTGATGATGACATGCCAAAAAAAAAAAAAAAGTGGATGTGTACTGAACTATTCTAAACTTTGAGGCGAGTGGTTAAAGGGACTGGCAATGTGAGCTAAGAATACTGCTGACTGACATATGATGGGTTGGGAAGTATGCAGCCTACAAACCAGGTCAACCAACTGTCAGCTGCAAATGAGTGAATTATTTATATGTGGATGGGGTTTTAGTCTTGTTAACATATTGTCTTCTGTAAACCTTTGTGCTATCCTGCATGTTGTATTTTTTGCACCTGTGACAAAGTGTATTCACATAACTTGCTTTTCTGCTGCATTTATCATTTCAGCCAAATAAAGCTTTGCCATATGAATTAACCAACAATATATTTTATGCCTTTATCTGTACCTTCATCCATTTACTGGTACAGCAAATAGTGGATTTGGATGCAGCCTGAGTACATCTTTAATTGGCATGAGATTTGGCAGTTGAATCGTATCCATAGCAACAAGTATAATAATGTGCCTTAGGAAAAAGTAGATGGCTGTGCACACAAAAGTACAATCATTATGACCCATCAATACTGTTTTAGATCAATGACTGCAGGTTTTTGGAAACGTGACACATTAAAGCCCTGAAAGACCAAATGCCTTAACAAGGTTAAAATTCAAATCCTCATAAAAGATTGTTAAACATCTAAAATAATCTTTAAACACTTTTTAAAAGTGAGTTTTTTTTTTCAGTTCAGAACGAAAAAAGGAGAAATGTCTTTAGCTGAACAAAGAAGACAATCAAAAGTCAGAGTACCAGAGCGACACGGCATGCCCTGTCTCTCACCCATGTTAACTTACATCCAGCTGACGTGTCGACTCACAGACTGGAAATGGGTAGGAGATGAGGTTTCGACCCACTGAGTCACATCTTGGCTAGTTCTGTCTTATACATAAACATGATCAACCCCAAGTATGTGTGTGTGTGTGTGTGACCTAATCTATCTTTGTGTGCGATCATGTGTGTGAGGGCCTTGCTGCACTGCACACTAAAGACTGGTGGTTTTCAAGGCATATTAAATGCTTTGCATGACATGTATTCCACATAGGGGATTATTTTTGAAAGCGTGGAAATTAATATTTTCACTTTATAATGTGAGATTTTCTTTAAAAAGGACAATTATGCAGCACATATCTAAAATATAGAGTGACACCTTTAATACCTCTAATGTTCTCTGTCATCACTGATTTCAATGTCAATCTATCAGATCTGACAGCTCATCATATAGCATTGCTGTATTTTTTGCTCAGAGATTTTAGTGATAATAAAGTAATAACTTTATCTGCAGTGCATCACCATGGTGATGACTAATTAGCTATTAAGAGGAAGTTAAGACCGCAGTTCATAACCTATTTAGCTTTACTTTGTTTTTGGTTTTTTTGCTGATTACTTTCTTTTGCACTTGCATTTGTACTATTGCTTAAACCTGATTAGGTTTAGGAAAAGATTACAGTTTGGGTTAAGATACAGCACTTCACATTAACCTTGCCTGCTGAAAAAATTTCATGCCAAGAGGACCTTTACAAGCATCCATATGTGACAAGTTGGGAATGAGAAAACCACAACCCTGTGCATCCAGGCACAGATGTCAAAGGACTCGGGTAATGAGAATTGGCTGCTTCGTCCCTTCTCACTGACTCTCTCACCAAGAAAAATTACTTTTGCTATTTATATGTAACTCAGTTTCAAACGAAATAGTATGTATAACATTGCAAGTAAGTGGCATCACCACTTATGTGAGTCTGGTAGAGGACTGTTAGGGTAAAAAGAGACAAAATTTTGATTAAGCTTTGGTCAGTTTCCAAGTCTAAACAAAGAGTCTACAGCAATGGTAGCTGCTCAGTTATGTGCTTTCAATTAGAAGCTAGCATAAGCTTGCTTACATGCCAGCGTTAACAAATATGTTGATTTTTCCAAAACATTGTTTCCCATCTCCATCATCTAAGCATCTTATCACGCTAATATTCGTTAACCGACACTTAATATACAGTAAGTATCATAAGTGCAGATAGAAATTTTGATCTGATATTTGTCCCAGGGAAAAGGCCATGAAATTCTTAAAATAATTAAAACTCCAGAGATATACAGCCATGTGAAAAAGAAAGTTTTCACAGCAGTCTGTGCAGTCCTGTGAAAAGTTAAGTCCACCCTTACTGCTTCCATAGGAATTAAGAGGGTAAGTAGCAGCCAAGTGCTGCTAATCAAATGCACTTCATTAACTGATCATCACCAAGTGTGAGCACCTCTATAAAAGCAGAGGTCAAAACTGGAGCATTCAGCTGTGTGTTAACACAATGCCACAATCTTCCCAGCAAACTCACCTCAAGGTCAGCGCGTGCATTGCTCAGAGAAACTGGTGGAGGGGTGATGATTTGGGTTTGTTTTGTAGCCACAGGACCTGGGCACCTTGCGGTCATTGAGTTGACCATGAACTCCTCTGTATACCAAAGTATTCTAGAGGCAAATGTGAGGCCATCTGTCTGACAGCTAAAGCTTGGCCAAAATTCTGTCATACAACAGGACAATGATCCCTAGCACTGCAGTAAATCTACACCAGAATGGCTGAAAAAGAAAAAAACCAAAGTGCTGCAATGGCCCAGTCAAAGTCCAGACCTCAGCCCAACTGAAATGTGAAACTTTTTTTCACGACTGTTTATAGATGAATTTCTGTAACGACACTCATCGCAAACCCTTGAATATTTTATAATAATGTTGGAGCCACCTCATTTGGGGCCAAAGCAGAGGACTCAGTAAGGTAGTAACTGATGGACAGAAGAACTGTACTATTCTTTTCCAAGTTGCTAGTATTGCTAACAATTCCACTGTGGATACAAGTAGCAGAAATACACTTTGCTTATTTGAACTGATCTGGCACAAGGTGTGGAGCTAAGATATATAGAAAGAGCTTAAAGAGCAACTGCATTTTTGCTTTGAAAATCCTTTTGAGATGATGTAAGTATCTGATCAGGATGCCTTTAGATACCTCCCAGCCCCTCAGGGCAAAGCCAGAGCACACTTAAGGAATTTTACTGTGTTCCATCTGGCATGGGAATGCCGTGGGTTTCCCCAGCATGGGCTAAGGGACGTGACTGTGGGGAAGGACAAAAGGCATCTAGGCTTCCCTGCTATCAGGGTCAGGTCAAGCTACTGTTGCTTTTGTTCCTGAGGTTGATACCTGCATTTTTATGTTGGTCATGCAGTTACTGAATAAACAGCATTATTTTCATGCTCTGAATACTCAGTGTTTTTATTTTTAAAGCAATTCTCTTGTGCCTGCTAAGCAAATTTGCATGCATGTGACCTGTGATGAACAGTCATCCAACTATCTCTCTGTTGAATAAAAATGTCTGAAAAACAATGAACCTGCAGGGATTGAAACACTTCTTAAATTAGAGCTGGCGACCACAGTCAACTCACCATTTCTTTTCTTACTAAATCCCACTCTACCCACTCTTCAGAGAGTGAAATATTTATCTTGTCTTTTCCACAACGCTGAACAGTAGTTGACTTGTGTTGGTAAATTATGTATTTATTCAACATGAGCTGACACATTGGAATGCTTTTTTTTTTTTTTTTTGACCAGTCAGATCAAACTGCTGCCATTAAAATGTATGAGAAGGCATAGTGCTCAGAGAAGATGAGAATGAAATGGATAGAAGCAGAAGGCAGAAAGGTATAGAAAGGGAGGGAATGGCAAGATAGATATAGATATTGAGCAGTTGGACAAACTCAATATATCTTTGAGATATAACGCTGCAATCTCATTTAGGAAATAGTGAAATGTCAGATTGGTTTAAAGCTCCACTTCCTGTGTGTGTGTGTATGTGTGTGTGTGTGTGTGTGCGTGAGCATACAGGGGCACACACATCGGTGCACCGTAGTGCCGACAGTCAAAATGATCACGTTTCCATCCACTTATCATTCCATGCATGTAGTAATGCAAATACAACAGCTGTACTGTGCCAACAGCTGCTGATGTCTGTACAAGCACCTCTACAAATATAATAATAGAAAAACAATATATAAAATTATAGCATTTTTTATTTATTTTGTGACCAGCATTATGTTAAAAAAAATTTTCTATTTTCTATAAAAATCCTCAGCAAGAGAACTTTAACTGTTGGGAAACACTCTAAAAAATGGTAGGGGAGAAAAGTTTGATAAATGTTGTGACCAATAAATGTTGGAGAAGCCTCTGAAAATGAGTTCACGGTCACTTCCAGAGGAAAAACCCCTGCCTGTGGACACAGACCCTAAATCACAACAAATAAAACAAGCGGTACAAGAAGTTGGGGGGAAAAATAAGCATGACATGACAGGCTGTATGTGTGTGTGTACATGTGTGCACACGTGTTTTCTCGGTACCTCTCTCCATGTACCATTGTGAGAAAGTCCTGAATGCAGCCTCCAGTCTGCGTGTTCAGTCCATCAAGTTCCTTTTGAGCTTTGGAGAAAACTAAACTTTTCCTTGGATTTTCAGAGCTGTTCAGTTCATTCAGGAACTTCAGCAGTCTGAGTGAATGTGTTGCTGTTTTGTTCCTCCATCTCAGCCTTTGAGCCTGGTCAGGATTTCATCAGAGGAAAATTCTAAAGGAAATGAAAAGGTTTTGTTGTTGTTGCCTTCTTTCATTCTTTGTTTTTTTTTATTATTATTTTTTTTTAGCTACACAGGAAATACAAATAAAATTAATAAAACAACAAAATTTAATATTGAGCAAACTGAGGTGGAAAACGACTTCTGAAGTACATTTGATTTTTTTTTTTAAATTATTATTATAATATTGAATTTCATAGATTTGTATACTTTCTACCACTGAAACCCAGCAAGAAAAGAACAGAGTTAGGATTTGGTCAAATCTATGGTGGATTATCACTATTAATTTTCCTATAATACATGTAGAGCTGTATGCATGTGCCTAAAAGAGCACTATCTATACATCAAGACGAGTAACAAGCACTTACCTGCATTCAGTTGAAGTACAAGCAATTTATTACTGAAATAAAAGAGTTAAATGACTTCGTACGAGATTTGGATCTGCCAAAGGAAGCAGCTGAGTTGCTTGGGTCTAGGTTCAGTGAGGAAAAACCTCCTGGCTCCAGGAATCAAATTTTCTTTTGTGAGAAGGATCTTGTTCCATTCTTTGAAATGGATGATGACTTTGTTTAATGTGTTGATGTTGAAGGTCTTTTGGGTGCAGTGGGTTGTGAGTGCGATGCAGATGAGTGGAGGCTGTTCATTGACGGCTCCAAAGCCAGCCTAAAATGTGTTCTACTGTGTAATGGGAATTACTTTGCATCCTTTGCCAACAGGTAAGTCTGTTCAGTTAAAAGAAACCTATGAAGATATGCAAATTGTGTTGGAGAAGCTGAAATACAATGAGCACAAAGGGAGCATATGTGGAAAAAAAAATAGATTTCATTTTGTGACAAAATTGTACATGACTGAATGTTTTTATTGGTATTTTTGAACTCGGCATCACTGAATTAGGTAATATCAACTATTTTCTGGAAAACAGCAGAAGTGTAATTTTTTGATGCAAGCAAAGAAAAGCATGGCCAACTCATTTGAAGTTAATACTTTAATGACTCGAATCAGAGCTCAGACAAATCAACAACTATTTTTATGCCTTTTAGAGAAAAATTATTTCCAAATATTGAATGGCTAAAAAAAAGAAAACCTATTAAAGGTTAACATTTTACTACTTATCTATTGTTGTGGTACTGCTGTAAAGGAAAGAACGGCGCTGGTTTTACAACCAAAGACAAAATGAGAGCATCATTGCAAAATAATGTGTTCTCTGAAATGAAATGCTCAGCCTCCTGATCGGCACTCTATATACAAGCTACTACTAAACTGTGATACATAGATACAAACAACTCATCAGAAACACTGAGTTGTAACAATGAGTTGTAAGAATCTTTCTCTGTTATCAGTATGTATTTCTCTCTAAGCTAAAGTTAATTTTAGTACCATATTGCTAACTTTACAAAAATGTAATTTCTTAAAAAAAACTGTGATCTCCTGCTAGCTATTTGTAAGGAAGATTGAGCGATTACTACATCTGCAGCAATAATATCATCATATACAGCATATGCTGTATATCTGGAAGGGTTGAAAAGTCATATCAAATGATCCTGATGTCTGATGTCAGCCATAGCCAGAAGTAAAGTGAGAATTTCTCTTACTGGAAGAAAACTGCAGAAACCTTTCTGATAACGTAATCATTGTACTAAAACTTTATGTACTGACCTATCACATACTCAAATTTATACAGTATATTTAGTGCCAAAAAAAGAGGGGAAACCAACAATAAAAAAGAAAACATCTAGAAATTTATGTCACAAAAAAATTCATTAAAGATTTCTGTGTTGCATAACTGTCCCACAATGTAAACAGTGTAACTGCTGTACCTTGTTGCATAATCAAGCTCTGAATTGGTCCTTTAGAGCCCAAAATAGAAGCACACCGAAAGAGATTAAAAACTGTCTGTAGAAAACTGGATCAGACCTTTTCTGTGATCATGAAAAGACTTTGCTGCAGTAAGAAACTGAGGGAAAATAGCATTTGAAGACAATGACATAATGAAACAACAAAAAGACAGATAAAGGCACCAATGCACGCATGTGCACGCACACACACACACACACACACACACACACACACACACACACACACACACACACAAACTTACTGGAGCCAGTCGGGCTGCAGCCAATTAGCAAGTATGTTGCTGATTGAGCATGAGCAAGTGCCCTGGCAGGAGGCCAGCTGTTTTGGGGAAAAATTACCAAGATGAGTGGCACATCGTCTGTCAGCTTTTCTGGGATGAGATACCCCCCGTAACATAGACACACACACACACATGCATGCAGTGCTTCTTCTGTGAGAGGAGGGAGGAGATAGCTAGTGATGGAGGGGACAATACATAAAAGGCATTTCAAAGTGAACAATTCTTCTTCTTCTTCTTTTTTTTTAAATCAGACATTTAATTTCTTATTTGAGATAAATGACAGATATTCGGTGGATTTGACTCAAAGTGCAAAATGAGCTGCTGATTTGACAATAATGGACTTTAAATTAGATCTTCTAAATGCATTTTACAGTCTTAAAATAATGTTTCAAGTGTTAGAGACATTTTAATAATGTGACTGGGCACCATCAAAGCTCAGTTGAAGTAATTTATTTGAACCTGATTTATATGACTGAGTGGTGTTTTTCTCTTCTATCTTCCTTTTGAACGTCACTTCAGGAAGTTACAACAGCCCGCTGTTTTTAGCAAACTATAAGACAAATCCTTTCCCCGAGAGCTTTTTTTTCCCCCCTCGCCTTTCCTTTAACTTTCTGTTTTGACATGAGACTGAGTTACATAAAGAGAGAAAAGGAAAGAGACCACCTCCTCACAACAGTGGGAGTGATCCATGTTCTCTTGGGGACTGAGCAAAGACATCTTTGGTGGTTCTGGAAGCTTTCTGGCATCTCCACAGTGTTCCAACACGACAGCTAATTCTGTTACAGGAGGCATAAACAGTTCTGTTCTTATCGCAAACACAGACCCGGGATGTCGGCTGCTATCGTCATCGTTGTATAACACTTTGGATGCAACAGACAAAGAAAAGGCAACAGAGAGAGGAGAGAGAGAGGGTATGTAGGATGTGTTGGAGCACAGTGATACATCACTGATGAATATTTTACATGGTCCCCTGTTATGTGAAGAGGAAGAAAAATGAAGACAATTTTTGCTATAGTACAACAGTAGTGGGAGGATCTTACAGAAATCAGAACATGAGGACACAAAATGTGAGACTTACCCCAAGGAAAAGCAGTTTAGAGTTTTTTTTTTTTTTTTTAATCTTTAAAGAGAAAAGCTCACTTTCATTTCCCTGGTTTACAGTGTGTACTTTTACGGTATATTCAATGCAGAATTATCTAATTCTGTTCAACAAAATTGTTCCTACAGAAAGTAAATTCAACTTTAGGTGTGAGCCTGACTCCATCCATTGCAAAATTTCAAACAGTGCTAAAAATAGGGTGAGCAGCTGAGTGGGAAGGAGCTGTTGTAGGCCACAGACAAATGGAGAGCAACACAGAATACCAAGGCACCTATGCTGCACAGGGCTCATTTGAGGTAAAAGTCTTTCCCCCTCCAGAATTCCCAGAAGTGGACATTAGTGTGGTGGAGGACCTTGGCTCTCCCATGCCATATCAATTTGAGCCATTGGCTCCAGGCCCAGTAATGCCTGAAGCCAGAACTCTCTAAGGTAAGGAAATGCATGTGCAAGAGAGGAGCCGATTAAGGCGAGAGATCGTCCATCTTCAACCACTGCTGAGTCATATGATGGTCTGAAGGTAAAGAATGCAGTCCAGAGGTGCTTCTGTAATCATAAACTCTCTCTCTCTCTCTCTCTCTCAACAAGTTGCTGGAAACATTCCTCAGATTCCCCATTCTGACAGTCAGTTTAAACTTCAGCAGGCCGTCTTGAACGTGTCTACATGCCTAAATGCACTGACTTGCTCCCATGTGAATGGCTGATCAGACATTTACGTTAACAAGCAGTTGAACAGGCGTACCTAATAAAGTGGCTGGAGAGTGTGTATTTATACGTATTATATGCAAACTATTAGAGAACATTGAGAAAACTTGAAAGTGCAGTTATGTGTGACCACCACCCGGTTTTGATTTCCTCCCTAAAGCTGAATGACCAGTGAGCATATGACCTGTGACTGTTTTCTTATTTTTAATTCTTCTCACAGGATCCTCAATAGACTATAATGAAGAAGTATCAGTGCATTATTTCCAGGTTTTTTCTGAATCCAGTGACCCTGCAGGTGTGAACATGTGTTTTGAGCAGAGGGGTGACAGATGTGATTTCTGATGTCATTTGCAACCAGTAAGTAAACATAGCATTTCTCTTACTGGAGGAAAAGTGGTCAGGAGTACTAGTGTTATTGTTTCTGCATGCGGGGATGTGTGGGGATTCATTCGAGTCAGAGTGCTGTAAATTTCATCAGTGTGAACGCAGTGCTCTGTGCAAATGTCTGTGTGACCTCAAATTTGATGTGACGTGACACAAAAATGGACAAACTGCACATGCGTACTCCAAGTGGACTTGGACAAGTGGAAAAATGTACAGTAACTACTCATTTTTGGTGTCCTCAGCTCTCGCGTCCATAAGTGAGTATAATCACAGCTTTGGACATTTTATACTTTAAAACTATAATGTGCTGCAACTCAAGCTTTCATAAATGCGAACTACCAAGGTTTAAGCACATCTAGCTTTTTCCTTGTCATTAATAGTGGTAATTATTACTAATGCACAAATTTAAAAAAATGCACAATTGTTTTATTTCTTAAAAACAAGACTGCATTTTTAACATTGCAAATGTGTATTTATTGCAGTATTATGCAGTGTAAGGCATACAAGGCTGCGTTTTTCTGATATGATCGACAAAAAGATGAACACTTTACCATGATTGCCTTCCAATTAAACTGTAATGCTTGAACGTATACAACTTAAACTTAAGTTTAAAGTGCCTGTGAAAACAGCCATCCAGTGCCCAGTTCTCCACATGCAACATCTTGCACACTGGAGCTTAAACGTTCAAGAAATTAAACAAAAGCAAAACATTGAGCTTTTTTTTTTTTTTTTTTTTTTAAATAATTTTTTTTTTTTTTTTTTTTTTTTCTCTGAGAAGTT
>VUQI01030446.1:5399-16045 GCA_015106735.1 Paratilapia polleni | reverse complement strand
TTAGGGTGTGGGGGGGTGTTTGGGGGGGGGGGGGGGGGGGGTTGTATGGCAGTCCTTCCATTTTCTTAACAGTTGATTCAATTCAGGGTCACAGGTGGCTGGAAACTATCCCAGCTGATTTTGGGCAAGAGACAGGTTTCCAGTCTTTCGCAGGGCCAACACAAAGACTCATTCATGCTCATATTCACACCTTACGGCTAATTTAGATTCACCAATTAATCTAACACACATGTCTTTGGAGTGCAGGAGGAAGCTTTTGCCCTTGACAAAAACATTCTCCACACACCAGTGGCATCTGGCGACTCTAAGAATTTAGGAGCAAAATCAGCAACCAGTATTTACAGTGGGAATTTAATACGGCACTGTCTGAAGGAGGAAATACAATGACATGGAAATCTGGAATTATAAAACCCAAAACAAAGTAAGCGCGTTAAGAGTTCTTCTGCCTTTGCGAGGATTCAGCACACTACATCTTAGGAGATCAACTACAAAGCTGTTGTAACGACTGTTGTGGCATACCGTCTTCCAGGAGGAAGACAAACTATATAGACAAACGTTTTTGGCCACACCGCTTAATCTTTGAATTCAGGTGTTTTCAGTCCCATTGCCACAGGTGTATAAAATCAAGCCCCTAGCCATGCAGTCTGCCTTTACAAACATGTGTGAAAGAATGGGTCGTTCTACAGAGCTCACTGGATTTGAGTGTGGTGCTGTAACAGGATGGCACTGCTGCAACAAGTCAGCTCATGAATTTTCTTCCCTCCTAGATATTCCACAATCAGCTGTGAGTGGTACTATTGCAAGGTGGAAGCATTTAAGAACCACAGTAACTCAGCCATGAAGTGGCAGACCACTTAAAGTTACGGTCGTCAAGTGCTGAAGTGTGTAAAAATTTCCAACGCTCTGCTGACTCAATAAATGCAGAGTTTCAGACCTCCTCTGGCATTAACATCAGCACAAAAACTGTGCGATGGGAGCTTCATGGCATGGGTTTCCATGGCCAAGCAGCTCCTATAGGTGTAATGTGTAGACAGCCCAGTGCTTTTGTCCATATAATGTAAGTAAAGGCTGGCGGTCTACTTATTCTCTAGTAAGGCCATAAGAAGTCATATCAACAGAAATTCAAACATCCTCCATGCCGCCGTTCTAGAAGCCCATTGGCCATGTTGAGATCAGCAGCACATTGGCCGCTGCAGGCTGCTGTAGTCCAGCCCGGACAGCTGAGGTAGTGAGGCCCGAGGCTGCGCTGGAACTCCTTAGCTGACTTAGCTGGCAGAGACAAGTAGGTAGTCACTTGTTGATTAAAAACAATGGAAACATAAACAAAGACAGAAGTTATTTTTGACTCTGTTGAAAAGGCTGAAATAAAAAGATAATGAGTCATTTGCATATTACATTTTTTTTTCCTAATATACTACTGTTTATCTCACTCCTGTGCAATAGAGTGTTAGAGAATCAGAGATTCATTTTAGAAATGATCACTGAAACATTTCAATGTCATTTCTGGTTGTTAGCAGGACGATGTCCTGGAGCATCATTTTACATGCTTTGACTAATAACACATTAGTGTGAAATAAAGGCATTAATTTGATGTAAGAGGCCCCGCACTAAGGAGGACAGGGGCCCATCCTCCTCTGCCCTCTACTACCACTTCATTCAGACTCTACTCTTATCCACCCTTGCCTAGCCTGCTGAAGCATTTTAATCTGAGTTTTTCATAAAATTTTCTTTACAAACAAAAACACTATTGTATAAACCATACTTATAATGGCTTATTTAACAAAAAAAATAGTGCCTCCTCTACAACACATGGTCCACTTATGTTTCCAAAGCGCTCCTCAGTGGATGACGTTGCTCAGTAGTTGTCGAGATGGCTTAGCTCTTATCAAATAGCTTAAGTAGGGGATTTTTCTCTTGTGATGACTGAACATGTGTTTGAAAGCTTTAGAAACAACATATAAATGTTATATGTAAAGCTGCTGTTTCCAAGTTCACAGACCACACAGAACAAATCCAGATTCTGGTGATGAAACCTATTCTATTCTATTCTGGACTCTACGTCATAAGAACTTTAAAGACATTGGTTGAAATTTTCACAAATGTGCTTATTCTCTTTCCCTAATTATATGAAAAGATCAATACTACATTGTGTATGTACATGCACAAAGAATTTACAAGTGGGTACTGTGAGTGCTGCTTTGTTTTCTTTAATTAAGTTAAGAGCAGCAGTGCTCTGTTTCACTGCTTTCTGTCTCAGTCTTTTACTGGCTGTTTCTTCCAGACAATAAATTTCTCTTCTAATAAATTATATCCTGACCTGTGGCAGATTTCCCTTGGACATAAAATTTTTTATTCTGCTCTCACTGTACAGTGGCTGCTGGAAAAGTCCTGTTCCAGGTCATTGATTCCTGCCTGGAAGAGTTGCAATACGAAACACAACAGCTTTCATATTCTGTTCTCGTCTATGAAGCCTAGCTACATGCTGACCTATTCTGTGCTGATGTAAAGCCGATATGCTCCTCCTTTTTTGGCTCCACCTAACTCATGATGATAATCATCCACTGAATATTTCATTTACATGAGTAATTATCAATTTGGTTAATTGCATCCAACAGCAACCCCGATCTTTGCCTCATGCTGTTATTTGAACTTGTCTCAACATACAAAACACAAAATCTACTCATCCATGGACAAAGCGCCGACTGAATGGACTCACCATCATGCATAATGAAGAGCTGCTAATTACATACTCTGAATAATTCAAATACGTATATTCCAATTAACAATTACTCGCGTGCCTGACAGGCTGAGAATACAGCGATCTAGTGTGTGTGTGTGTGTGTTTGTGTACTTAATTTGTGTTTGTCAGTTTCTATATGTTCTAAGTGTATGTGTGCATTCAGTTTATATTAATATAATATTCATACTGTCTGTAAGTGTGTGTGTGTGTGGGTGTGTGAGTGTGTGTCCCCCCGAGGCTTGTTTCTAATCACAGATAGCTGATGCGGAGAGAGGAGAGGGGGGAGAACAGCCGTGGGCAGTGATCAGTAGAGAGAAGGCCATCCCACCCATATGGAGGATCACCACACCCTACTGACTTTGTGAATGTGTGTGTGTGTGTGTGTGTGTGTGTCTGTCTACAGGCTAGATAGTTAGCTAGATATTAAACAGACATGGAGATGGACACATATAGTGAGAGACTCTATTTTTCATTGTCTTTATTGGCAGAAAATGGTAGACCTCTACAGAGCTAGCCATAAAGATTTAGCGATAATATTTTTGGTTTCATTGGTAAAGCTATGCCAGAAAGAAAACCATAATTGCATCTGAGCTCTCTTAGTCCTGAGAAGTGGCTTTATGCTCCTGGACGTTACACAGCAGACACACAGAGCAAACCAAATTCTGATTTAGTTACCCGAGAGTGTGTGCACAGTGAGTGTGTATATGTCAAGCTGATGTATGCCCTGCCATTACCACCAATTTCACCACTGTACACTGTGGCCCTCTGTGGGTCCATGCAGCCCTGTTCATTCTCTCTTTCTTTCTTTCTGCCAATCTATTGCACTCTCACTTTCCCCAGCCTCTTTCCTGCTCAGCTTCAGCAGTTTATTTCATCCTCTCTGCCTGCTGAAGCCCACTGTGCCATAGCAAAGACAGTTTTCAGTTTCTGACTACAGCAAACACAGTGGAGGCCAAATGCACGAGGCACAAACTAAAGGATGATAGTGACCAAGTGGATTTTAATATACTCACCTTAGAGTTACAAAGAGAGAACTTGAACGAACTACATATGATTAAATATTCTTTATTTAACCAAAAAGTTTGGAAATTCTTGATTCTCAGTGTTCAGTTTGGTTTGCAGAAATTCTGAGAAACACTCATCCAAGCAAAACCAAAGAGAATAAATCTATGAAATTAAATAAAAACAAGTCCAGCTCTCTCTGTAAGAACCACTTTTAGACCAAGTTAGAACTTTTGGGCTGGCTCTCATTTTTTTCACATCCCTTCAAAGGCCTTTTTGAAGATTTGGTTTTAGAGTTAAAGTTAGAATAAAGCTAGGGTTAGGTTAATGGTTTGGCACTTAGTGGTTAGTTTCTACATGTTGTAAGTGTTGATGCCTGGGACTGCATTAATGTCAATGAATGTCCTCACTAGGAAAACCAAACAAACATGCCTGTGTTTATATGTGTGCCCCTCCTTCACACACAGAGTGGAGCAGGCAGCAGTCACTGTAGGGAAAAAAAGACTGGTAACTCAAAACCACTTCTGGCCAAATTATGAGAACCGCCAGGACTACACCAGTCGAGTTTGAAACGGGTTGCCTGAATGGTTTTAGAGACAGGTGATGAATGGAAGGACCATCATTCCTAGATTTTTTTAGCAAGATATGAGCTTCAGTCCTGTTACTGTTTTCACGCTCAATAAAGTTTTCAAATAATAACACTTAAAAATGTATGCAGTAAGTAAAAGTATAATAACATCAAAGTTGTTCTCTGTTCTGAAATCAAAATATATATATTGTATTTACAATCAATGCAGACCCTAATGGCTCTGAGCACACGCTATATGGCTACACTGGTATTGTAAGTGCCAATATAACACTAATAATAATGCAGCTTTAGGGAGCTGTGTATCCCATGATGATGATTACCAATTAACTGTCTGTCTACTAATAGGAGTAGTTATTAGGCTGTTGCACATGAGTACAGTTTTATAATGAGTGCATGACTGAATGAATCCTTGTGAGACTAAATAATTTTTTTCACATACATATGAATTCTGTGTAAATCAATCTGAGGTGTTGCACATTTTGCAGCAGTGAGATTCATTTAGTAGCATTGCCATGTTAAAGGATAATAATCCTGTGCACAAATTGTTTGATGCTAAAAAGATACATTATTACTGGAAAAAGATGCACATTGAATTAATAATTCGGTTACATTGTAGCTCCTGTATGTGTTTTTTCTTATAATGATTTATAAGCATTTCTTTATTTGGAGTTAATGAGATATATTTTTTTTAAAAAAAGTGGTTTTAAAATCACTCTGTTACAACAGCGTAGTTTTAAATCAACCTTGACAAATGACTTATTTTTCCTTCTGGCTTATACAATGCTTACTGCACCATTTATTTATTTTAGCCTAGTTTCAGGTCTTATTCTAATAATCTGCCAGGTGCAAAGCCCCAATTATTGCCCATTAGTTTTGCCTATTTTTTTTGGCTCTGACCCTGACTGCCAAGAGGGGTCGTGTGCACTATGAAAAGGGAGTGTATCTGAAATATTGTGGGCTGGCAGACTGGCTCACATTTTTATTTTGTGCAGCATTTCCTGCTGTGTTTGCTCACATCTCACACCAAAATTGCTTTCTCTTTGAGGTTTAGAAATTCCACACTCGACTAAGCACTGAATAAAACAAGATTTACTTAAAGCAGCACCACAGGAGGCTCCTCTCTTTGAGCAGTCACTCATACATTATCTATAGAATCTTCTGATTTGAATACATACCTGAATCAGGTTGCGTGTGTGTCTGCGTTGTGAATTTATTTATGCAGGCTAAGTGTGATTGAGTATGAGTATGTGTGTCCTTATTTCAAATGTTAATATCCCCTGTGACTCAATTTGGGTTAAGTGAAGAAGGAAGTCACTCCATAGGGTGAGTGTGTGAGTGTGTGTGTTTCACTGAATGTTCCACAGGGAAAGATTGAGCCCCAGGCTGCATTACTCACAGCCTGTTTGATACATGCATGCGCAGATACACACACTGAACACAGACAAGACCCTGTGCACATGTCCTGATAGATATGTATATTAAAATGCATCTTGAAATGGAGCAATAAACACATGGAGACAAATGCATACAACTGCTTCACTAAAAAAATAGCTAAATAAAAATAGACTAAAAATAGCCATTTGGTCTGTGTACTGGATGTATCTTAGTCAGGTTATTAAATAATATCCCGTGGTCCTTGGGTAGCTCATATGCAATAACACTGTTTCTCTTTGATCCCCTAATAATTAAAGCGTATGCAGTCACAAAGTGTTTGCAATACACTGCACAGAAGAGTGACACCAAATAAGAGCGTAATGCAAAATATAATCTCTAATTGGTAGTGATAAACTGCAAAAAATGTACGCATAGTAAAGTGTAGAGGCTGACTGATATATTAGCCGAGCTATTTGCCAATATATTGTTATCAGCATTTATAACGGCTGATATATGAAAAGTAAAAAGTAAAGAAGAGAAACACCCTTCAACCACATTACGAGTGTTGATGTTGCATAGTTTGTCCACCAGAGGGCACTCTGCAAATTCCCTGTTGGAAACAAGTGTTTGGAATGCCAAAAACACAAAAACCAGCTGATTTGAGCAGAATTGGGCAGAGTTACAATAATCCACAACTTGTTATAACAGTAAAACAAGTTTATTTTTAAACTGCATTGTCATATTATCTTAGTAAGGACTCATAAATAACTGCACATAACAAATTTTAGGGAAATCTGTTTATGTTTTGTCAGTCTTAAAGAAAAGAAAAATATCGTTTGATATATCGGAATATCAGATTTTTTTTTGGTCTTAAAAAGCCTTTATCTGTTGGGCTCTAGTAAAGTGTGAGTGGACCTTTACCTTTGTAAGTTTCACTCGACCAAACAAAGAATAGCCAGTGAATTTATGTTACAGGTGACCGTAAGCTCACTTGTGGGGTCAAATGACAAAAAAAAGCACTGACTGGTCTTGGATTTAGAAGTCAATTTTGCACTAGAACACAGCTCTAGAAATTGGTCTTCAGATCTTTCTCAACATCTTACAGTTACAAATGAATGGAAACCTCTTGAATGCAATGCAAACTCTTCAGGAAGCCAATATAAGGTTCACCTGCTAATACCCACCAAGCACCACAAGTCCATGGACATTGTTTTCAGGGCTAAATCTGGCCACCAGTCATAGCCTTTAAAAAGACAAGCCCTTTATGTCTAAATTTGGTAGAAATGAAAACATTTCTTTTCAGGATGTCGTAAAGACATCTAGAAAAAGACAAATTTTGGTTCAAAAGTGAAGGTTTAGTAGGGAAAAGAGGAGCTTTTTTGTACATGTATAGGCCTTTGGACAATTAAAACTATTGTCTACAAATGTCAGAGTAATATGGTGGTGCAGTGGTTAGCACTGCTGCATCATAGCAAGAAGGGTTTAGGTTTTGAATCTGGTGATCATGTGAGGAGTTTGTAGAGGTGTGGAGGAGAAAGGTGACCCGTCACCTTTTAACCCATTTTAAAGGGACACCCATTCAACCCCCGAAAAGATGGCCTTTCAACCAAATCTCAGTGTTGTTTAGATGTCTGGCATAGGTGTGTTCAGCATGTTGTCAACAGGTTTTTGCTGTATGTACCACTTCATTGGATAACAGCTCTTCCTGTTTACAGTCTCTGTAGCGTCTGGAGGGAGGAGTTGAAGTTAAATTCTGATCACCTGCTCTGGCTTGCTGCCTGGTTATACAAGTTTGGGGAAGCTATACTCTGTCTCTCCTGACATCTACTCGTATCTTTCTTTCTTCCTTTGGCTACACACAACATATTTCTGATGCAGTGATGACTCAAACGTGCCACCCATAAGTTGTTTGCTTTCAAATCAAACATCTTTAAACACATGTGTAGTCTCCTCTCCTTATCTTCACTTGAGGCAGGTCATGACAATAGCCATTCAAAACAAGCTTAAGCTGAGCCTGAGCTGGAATCCCCTGTTTTTACACAAAAGACATTCAGCTTGTAGGTGAACCTGACACTGGTGTAATTGCAGTAAGAACACAAAGGAAAGGTATCAGCATAGGCTTTCTACTACCTATGAACGCTGCATGGGGAGGGAGCGACAGAAAGGGCAAGGAACTAGATTGAGTGAGTGTGTGTGCGCAAATATAGGTTTCCTGCAATGCTTTCATCAGTTGTATGTATGATGAAAGCAACAGCATAAAGTGTTCAATGTATAAGCCAAAAATAAACAGGAGATAGTGAGTTGCTGTTAAACATCATGGTGTGTATCTTTGTGTGTGTTTGATGCCTTGAGGGCTAAGTGAGACTTCTCTCCAGTTGCAGCAGGTGCACTAGTGCCAAACAGATTGCCTTGCTGTTGGCTGAGGTGGCATCCTGTATTGCCAGGTCTGTCAGGTCTGCTTTAAAAGTGAAACCTAACTCTTAAATTAAGTTTCCATGTAGGTAGGCAACGAAAAGCATGAAACGTAAATGGCACCGACTGAGCCCTTTTACCATCTGTCATCACTGCAGACGGAGATGTTGCAGGGAGTGATTTAAAATATTTCCACTATAATATAAAATTGCCTGTGAGACACTTAAAGTAGAATAAACGACACAAATAAAAGAATGACAAAACAGAATTACCTCCACATAGGGCACCACTTTACAGGTAAATTCTCCCAGCAGCCAGGACTTCGTCAGTTCGTGGAAAACCACCATGGGCAGGCAGAAGAAGATGAGCACAAAATCCCAGACAGCTAAATTTGCCAGCAGAGAGTTGGAGATGCTCTTCATGTAGTAGTTCTGGCACACGATGCACAGGATGGCAATGTTGCCCGCAATACCCACCAGGAAAATTACCCCCGAGACGCACGTGATCGCGTAAGCGCCATAAGTCTCACTTGTCACTGGGTAAAAGGGGTTCTTGATCTCGTCCCCGAAATCCTGCGAGCTGGGAGGGGTGATCGGCGTTGCATCCCATGGGTTCTCCTCTCTGAAAGTAAAAAACTCACTCCTCCTGGTAAAGAGGTCAAAGGGCAGGTCGGTGGAGGTGAGGGCCACCGGTTTGGGGATGGGTTCCCACGGTGACGCGTGAGGCTGAGCCAAAACCACAGAGCTTTTGTTCAGCCGGTTTCTCCCCCTCTTCCACGCTTTCTTCTGTTCGTCTTTTGTGCCTCTCTTGTGCCTGTCGCCCTCCTCGGGTCCCCCTCCTCCGTCTCTCCAACCCATTGAAGAGGGCTTAGCCGCATTGTAGTGTCCACCTGCTGGCGTCCCCGTACTACTAAAACCGCCATTCAACTTTATCCTCCTATTATGGTGGCGCGTCGAGTCCCAATGTGAGACGGCGTTGGGATCCTCCACGGGTGTCACGGTCCTATTGTAGTCGCGTTTGTTGTGTCCATTTCGCCTGATTTCTTCTGCAATTACCCTCTTCCAGGGGTGAGTGGAGTTAAGGGTTCCTCTGATAATTGCCCGCTGCGCCTGCAGTTCTGCCGAAGACGCACCTGTGGCGTACTCCGGCAAGAGCGCACGGTCCCGGGCTTTGTTTTGATGACTCTCCCGGAACGATCCCTGGAAAGTCTTGCCAGAGTATGCGCTGCTGTTGCTGTCCTCTTTAATCCGAACTCCTCCATTATTTCTCAGAGATAATAATACATGTATATGGGCTAATAACACAAATAACGTCCTTGGCGGCAGAATCTGCATGATCCAGGAAATTGTTGAGCGCAGTTTTAATCTTCACGAGTGCATCATCACACCTCTGTGGCAGCTCGGGGGGGGGATACTCTTCTTTTTAGTCAACACCCATGTTGGAAACAACACAATAGGTGACACGGGGTTTCAAAAAACAGCTACATTCGCAACACCAGCTCTGCAAACTTGCAAGTATCCCAGTGTCTTCTTGTGCGCTATTTGCACTGCAGCTGCAATAATCTCCAAACCGCCGCCTCCTCTCCGTCACTCCCGTTTTCAAAGTCTTGGCATTAACAGGACAGCGAGTCAGTGTCCGGATTCAGAGAGCAAGAGGCAAAGAGAGGTAGAGAGGGAATTGCTGCATATACACGCACAAATCAACACAGCATCCAGATTCCAGCTGTGCAAAAATAGATCCTCTGTGAGTGTGTATGTTGTTAATTCATTGGGTTGGGTCGGCAGCAGCAGCGTCAATGCGGTGCAGTCCGGGTAAAGCCCACCAGGCTGTGATGCACGGGAGTAGAGAGGAGAGAGAGGAAAAGAGGAGGGGTAGACATCGGTCTCTTCTCTCTCCGTATTTCGTTCCTTCCTCCTTTGCGTCCAGTATCTTTCCTTCTTCGCTTTCTCCTTAGGTAGGACCGTGCGCTGCAAGAAAATGCACTCCCCTGGCGGCTAACCCCGATCTGTCACTCTTCATCCATCATGGAGCAATCCAGCAGCCCCGGAGCAGACTACAGCTACAGCCCCCCCGGCAGACAAGCCTGCCACGCCCGGCAATACGTGCTAATAAATATACTACCCAGTTTTTAATTTTTACGCATAGGCGGCGCTGTGATATCGACGCACATTTCAGTAGGTGCCTTCCAGTCTAATTTGTTTAGACCAAAATAGGAGCAAAATTGCCACTGCGTAAAAATATCTGTACTTGTTAAAGAAAACCAACTTTCAAAGAAAAAACTCTTTCAGCTGAGATATCTTGATTTGATCTGCCCAGCTCAACTTTCTCTGAAACACTTCCCCTAGGCATATTTTTTTTAGTCATGTTAAAAACGCTAATACTTTCAGACAAAGCTTTCACCCAAGATACTTAATGTAGATTAAGTAGATTCTCAGTCACAAAACACATTTAGCAGTGTGGTGCACATGGACCCAGAATGGTACTCAGAGACTACAGAAGTTAAACACAGCTAACACACTGGTTTCCTAA
>VUQI01030445.1:0-10770 GCA_015106735.1 Paratilapia polleni | reverse complement strand
AATTTAAAAAAAAAAAAAAAAAAAAAAAAAAAAACAACAACAAAACAAAAAAAAAAAAAAAAAAAAAAAATATGCCCGGCAGTTTTCTGATTTATGACAATAAGGTTTTTGTAGTTTTAACAAAAATCAACACTGAGGTCTCCTTGATTACATTTTTTTATAGTTTCAAACCTTGATCACATGTTTCCTTTATCAGTGTTTTCATCCTTTTTTTATGAATGGATTCCTGCCATCAACCGTCAGCATAAAATTACATGAAAATCATGACAGATGTGGTCACTCCTTCAATAAATGCCAGTTTATTTACTCGCCCACTGGCTGAGTTGGCATGCAAGTTGTTGTTGATTTTCCCAGCGGGAGTTAGAGGATGATAAAATATTAAAAGCAGCTGCTTGTTTTTCTTTTTTAATGGGGGGAAAAAACATTATTTAGTCAAAATAAGTTTGAGAAGTCAGGAATTTGTCTTGTACATTATCCAAGAAATAGTTTTCAGTGCCATTTGTCTGTCTGTAAGCAGGTTTACACAAATATTACCAAGCTGAAATCCATGAAAGACCAGAGGAAGAACCCATAATAATTTGGTGTGTTTCTTTAAGTTTAAGTTTCTTTAAAATTGCGATTTAGGACATCAGCCTTGGCGAAGAGCTGTGGTCTCCCAGTGACCCTTCTACTTTCTCTTGTCTTCAGTCATCCTTCTGAAAAGAAAATAAATATGTCCACCTGCTTCATCAATCTGTGTTGGTGTGGTCTGATCAAACCTTTCAAACAAACCTAAAGTGTGATTGGAGCAGAAAACATCCCCTTTTTCCAACTGAATGCCGCCCTCTTCAAATCAGTAAGAAGTGGGGAAATAAAAAACAAAAAAACAATCTGAGTGAGAAAACAGGGTTTCAAAGTCTCAAACAGAAAACATTCCTGGCCTCGTCGCTTTCTCTGTAGCATTCAGACGTTCCAAACAGTACAGGATCCTGCTCATCGTACCGTCTGTATAGTATGTCCAAAGGGTCAGATACCTGAGTGTTGAGATAACTGCCTGACTTTCTTTTACTCCTCCTTTTTTTAGAGAGCAGTCAGCAGTTCCAGTTATCTGTCCGGATGGAGAGCGTGGAGAGGATGTCACCTGACCTCACAGCAGCAGATAAACCAGCAAACACGCCTTTGCAGCAGCAGCAGCAGATCAGTGCAGCCGAGCAGAAGAGCCGTATGGACCTGCAGATGTCTACGGCGCTTCATGGTACGACTGCTTTCACAACGCACCGTCTTTAATTACTTTTAGCCCAAAATTAAAGAACTTTTTAGGAGATTTGCAGTTTACAAACTGCATATGAAAGATGGAGTCTACAGAGACTCACTTTTGGAGCATCAAATGGACATTAGAGGAACCCTTTAAGTCCTCTAATAAATTCCATCTTGCAGCTTGGTTTCAAGATGGAGTACCACAAGATAATGGTGGTTTAGGTCAGTTGCATTATTGACTTGACATGATACTGTAGCTCTCTGTGTTGCTTTAAGCCTTTGCCTTCTGCTTCCAGCCCATTCTCCAATTTATTTTGGTGCTGGAGCTTCAAAGACATCACACAACCAAACCCACCTGACTGCTGCATCTTACCCACTTCGCAGTCAGACAAACTGACTGCAAAGTGGATGTCTGTTATACACCCCGGAGACGTTAATCACATTTTCTTTACTGCGTCCTCGGCTCATGCTTTTTGGGAGCAGTCTGCTGCTCAGTTGTATGTGTGTCATAAACATCTTGGTTGCTTTTTTAGGGTCAGTGTCTTTCTGGGCCCCTCAGTCCATTTATCAGGATTGCAAACACTCTAAAAACTAAATTCAGTGTTTCAGCCTCAGTTACTGTTTATTTCATATCCAATGTGCAGAAGTAGAGAGCCAAAAAAAGTGAGAACATGACTCTCCTCTGGAGTGTAAAACAGATGTTTTTCTGCCAAGTCAGTCATAGTTATCTGACCAGATGTTTAGGCTGTGGTTTGGTGGATAAAAAGACGGCCCCTAAACAGTGCAACCTTAAGTTTCTTCAGCAGTATTTTTCTTTCAAGAGCAGAGAGCCCACAACATGGCTGCTGAAAGGTGTATATAACCTCACCTGAGTGCCGTAGTCAGTAAGAGTTTCACCCATACTTCATATACAAACCAGGCAGAGTGTGAAACATGACCACAAACCTCGGCATCGGCCTGATGAGCTGCTCACGCCGCTCGCACGCCCACCTGTCAAAACACAGGAAACGTACTGAACGACTCTGTTGCTAATGAGTGCTGCACACGCCTGTGTGTACACATGCAGCTGCGTACATGCTGATACGTGAACACACACTCGGCTCTCCGTTTTCCCCCTGCGGCATTAAGGAGGCCCCTCCATGCAGGCAAGTCCTGGCAGATGTGCTGAGTGTTTCTGGCTCGCTCTGCTGGTATTTTGGTTTTCGAGGCCTCTACTTTAAATGACTGAGATACTTCGGGCTTTGGGGCGACTTCCAATGCCTCACGGACAGATGAGATAGACACTTAATGGCTGCTTTCGTCCTTGCCAAAGCTCTTGATCATGTCAGAGCACTTTCAGTGGGGCATTCGGGCGTAATCTGCTCTTTGTAATGAACTGAATGGGCTGTTTAGTTATGTTGTGTGTTAATGATGCAGGAGGAGAGCGTAAAGGGACCATTTTATGAGGAGAATCATGAGGGGAAAAACGGATTAAAACGGAGAGAAAGGAACAAAGAAGGGAAAAACGCTGTCCACTTTATGGTTACAGAAACTTAAGTTAACTTCTTGTACACTTACAGAAAAATTGCCTGAAAAGCATCCATTGTAGAAGAAACATACACACTATAATTCTATAATTACAGGAATTTAAAGGCTTATTTTAATGCATAAACTCCAAAGAAGTGTCCCTTTAGTTTTGAAGATGATGCTTTGTGATCAGTTACAATCCCATCTAACTGTTTAAGCCACACATGGAGTGTAGTCTGTCCCTCTCATTCGTATTCGTGGATAGGACCATATCTTGGTTCATGATTGGTGTCTGTGAATACACTGCTCAAAAAACAAAAAAAACGAATTAAAGAAAATTAAAGGAATACTCGATCATCACAGTATATCACAAAGTCAGTTGAACTTCAGGAATATCGATCTGTCCAGTTAGGAAGCATTAACCATTGTGAATCCATTTCAGCTGCTTTGGCACAAATGAAAGTGACAACAGCTGCACTGGAGAGGCAACAAGACAACCCCCAAAAAGCTAATGGTTTTGCAGGTGGTGGCCACAGACCACTGCTCTCTCCTTATCCCTCCTGACTGATTTTTCTCTAGTTTTGTTTTTTGCTAGTGTCCTTGTCACTGCTGGTAGCTCCTCCAGGATGGCACATACACATACATCACTGGAAGGTTTGTGTCTCCCAGCACAGTCTCAAGAGTGGGGAGGAGATACCAGGAGAGGGGTCGTTACAGGAGGAGCGCTGGAAGGCACTGATGGCACTGACTGGCCCTCACGTTCCCTGGACATAATTTCAGTTGACAACCTCTGGATCGTTACTTATTGGGTGACGCCCCCCATATAGCACCGCAGACTGTCCAAGAGCTCACCAGTGCCCTGGTTCAGGTCTGGAAGGAGATTCCCCCAGGACAACATCCACAACATCAGGAACATACCCAAATGTTGTCTCATGCTACCAGCAGTGACAAGGACACTAGCAAAAAACAAAACTAGAGAAAAATCAGTCAGGAGGGATAAGGAGAGAGCAGTGGTCTGTGGCCACCACCTGCAAAACCATTCGCTTTTTGGGGGTTGTCTTATTGTTGCCTCTTCCCCCTGTTGCCACTTTCATCTGTGCCAAAGCAGCTGAAATGGATTCACAATGGTTTATGCTTCCTAACTGGATGGATGTAGGTGGACTGTTTTATGTCCAAATATGCAATACTGACACACAAGTCAGCATTTCCAAACAGAGCGTTTTTGGCTTTAGAAACAAAGACCCAGCCCTGTTTTAAAGCAACCTGCTGTGTTTGCCAAATTCATGGAGTTTAAGTTAATTCAGTTCTGTGTCATGTTTCAGTGCAGTTATTCAGTGTGTGGCCCTTTTGCTTACTTTAAGCGAGTCTGGCTCTCTGAGAGGAAAAACTGTTACCCGCCCTGGTTTATGCCTTTCTGCTGTGCCCATTTATCTCTCCTGCAGGGCAGCAGTGCAGTCAGAACACCCTGAAATCCATCATGAAGAAGAAAGATGGCCGCGCCAACTCCAATGGTACGAAGAAGAACCTGCAATTTGTCGGGGTGAACGGAGGGTGAGTCAGAAAATAAATTTAAATAGAAATATATTTAATCATCCTTTATATTGAATTTTCATTTTAAAATGCCTCTTAGAAGTTTGTAGTGTGATAATTTTGCCATATATATGTGTCCCAGCTGAGGTTAAAGGTTCCGGGGTTTTACATTTACACAGCTGTTGTGTTGATGTTCTTTCCTCTTAAACACTGGCTTGTTAACATCCACATGGTTGATCTGGCTGAGAGCATGCTGCATGCGAATGCCGAAACCTGAGCTGCAAGCAGCCCGTCTTCATGTTTCTGTGCTTCTGTCACCCCCTTGTGGCGCAGATATGAGACCACGTCAAGTGACGACTCCAGCTCAGAGGAGAGCAGCTCCTCTGGGTCAGACGAAGAAGAGGAGGAGGAGGATGAGGAGAAGGAGTACAGAGGAAAGGAGGAATACAAGAAAGTGCAGGGAGAGAGCACCGGGGAGGAGTTCCAGCCTGAGGGAGCAGAGGATGTGGACACGAAGGACAAAGAGGAAAGTTCAGAGAAGCAGGAGACGAGAGAGAGGTGGGGAAAGAAAACAAAATCCATTTTTATTTTTTCTTTAATCCACTGAGTGTGACACAGATTTTAAATTTGCTTTATGCCAGATATTTTTAAGAGTAGTTCCATTTCTGCTTCTTTGCTTTGATTTCTAAGAATTTAACAGCAATGGCTCATTAGGTTTGCACACATTTACCTTCATGCAGATTGTTTTTCTTCTGAAGATGCATCATGATGACTTGCACTTCTTTATTTTTCTCTTTGGAACAATTAAAAGCATCAGCTGGGAATGAAGTTCTTTATATATTAAAAGAAGAATTTGTGTTTGACTTCATCCCAAAGGTATGAGCTGAGTGAGAAGATGTTGGCTGCGTGCAACGTTCTCAAATCTCACCTCAGTGACCCCAAAGCCGTGAGCAGCAAAGACCTGGTGAGGAAATCTATGGATCTTATTAGACTTGGTGGTACTTAATATAAAACTAGAACCTGCTGTTTGTTAGACTGCATGAAGCTGGAGGATAACATTTAGCAATATCCAGAAAATGTGGACTCCGACTGGCCTTCACAACCTGAAGTAAGTGTTGAGAATTGTTGAACTCTCCTGTGCTGACTGGTCAGTGTTAGTGTTTAACATTTTTCCTGCAAAAGAATTATACATTTATTTTTGTGTCATGTGAAAGACTTTCCTTGGTTCTCCATTTCCTAAGCATAGAGCCCGTTGCAACTGCGGGACTTATGAGCCTGGGTGCCATGTACTGCTTTTGTTCTTAATTTTGGGAATGAAAGAATGACACCAGTTTGAATCCCTGTAATTAAAATTACCCACCAGTTTTATAGCATTTTTCAGCAGAAGTGCAAGTGTCTGCAGACACAACCACTGACACATCTGTAGCTTTCTAATTCTGCGCAAAGTGGCCCTTAAGGTTGGATGATCTGTTAAATTTGTATTGTCAGCATGTTGATGATCGCTTCCTGCCTCTGCAGAGAGCCTGTCTCAACACGGTGCAGCACGAGTGGTTCCGCGTGTCCAGCCAGAAGGCGGCAGTGGCGGGCATGGTGGAGGACTACCTGGGAGCCTTTGGAGACATCTCTCCAGCCGTGCTGCGCCACATCGTCAACATGGCAGATGGCAATGGCAACACGGCGCTGCACTACAGTGTTTCACACTCAAACTTCCAGGTGGTGAAGAAGCTGCTGGATGCAGGTGAGAGCTGCGGGACGTCTCTGCAGACCTGAAATAAAGCGACAGCTTAGTGTTCCCGCCAGATATGTTTAAAGAACTCCGCTCACAGGAGGAGAGACGAAGGAGGCACTCAGGGGTTTATTTATCTCCCACTTCCAGCATGAAGACAAATGTACATGTAACTATACCAGCAGGAGGGAGCTGAGTTTTATATTTTTTTACATACAGCCTACGATGCTTAGATGATTAAAAGCACTTAACAGGAACAATAGACTAATTAGATACATTAGCTAACTTAATGGTTGTAACTTTTGTCTATTTAAAAAAAGCTTGTAGTACACTGGTGGAAACACTGGGTTAGGATGGCAACAAAAGTCAAAATTCTGCATTAAAAAAACTTCTTGATGTGGGCACAAAAAAAAGAGTGAAATGTGTTTGTGTTGAGTTGAGGGGACCTACAGTTGGAATGATTTACTGTCATCCAGTGTTTATAAAATGTCGCAAAGCCTTTAAATGTTATGCAAACCTTGTTCTGCTTCCAGTGCAGCCAAGCTTTTTATTTGACAGCCTTCTTTATCAGACCTAACATTTGTTTTCCTGAACTCTCCACACTGCTCACCTCCTTTTTCCTGTCTTCTGAAAGTTAAGGAAGACAAACAATTGGCGCACAAAGTCTCTTTTCTCCTTCCCTACAGTTCCTGCTGTCAAATAATTGCAAAAAAATAATGATCGGATAGTTTGACAAAGCAATTAACAATAGCTTTTTTGCTTTTACACCATGATGATTTTTTTTTGTCTCTTATTACTAAAACAATGATCTTATCCGTTATATTTTTGTCCCTCCATCCAATGTAATGAAAGCGCTGAGAGCTTAAAAACCTGCATTTAGAGATGGCAAGATTCCCCCAAAGGATCACTAAGGAAACTCAGCACCTCCGGCTTCACATGGTCATTGTTAGATCTCAAGACTCACCTTTCAGAGGGGGCACATTTTGACTTTAACTGTCTTTACCAGCGGAATATCCCGCGGCAGCTCCTAAAGAACGTTTAGTGCCCAAAATATATCATCCCAACTTCAACAAGTTGAGAAAATGTCTTGAGATTTTGAAAGCTAAATGGTCAGCAGGCTGACCATGAGGCTGCTTTACAAGCCTTGTGAACACAAGAGGGCGGCACGCTGATACACTGTCGTCTCACAACAAGAGGTGTTCTCTCTTGGTACTTCCTCCCACAGTCCAAAGACATGCCTGTTAGGTTCATTGGTGATTTTAAATTAGCCGTGGATGTTAAAAGGTACAAAATAAGCCACTGTATGGGTAAATATGGCTTGTAGTTTAGTTAGTAAGACTAGAAAAGCACTATAAATATATTTTATTTTATTTTTTTATCTGTGGATCTTCAGGAAAAAAGTTTAATTCAAAATTGAGTTAAACTTTTTTCCCCCAAAAAGCTGTACACTGACAGTCCCATGCATACTTTTCATAAAATCCCAATTTATTTTATGCCTTCATAGTTTGGGAAAATGTTTAAATAATTTAGTGTAAAACCTGGGCAAGAAACTCCAAAGAACAAATTAAGTTAACAAAAGTACGGAAAATGTCACCAGTGAAGGGAAGGAAAGAACACGGACACTCACGACTTTCTTTTTTTCTTTAGTAGTTCTTCATCAGGTTTTATCTGCACACAGCCTCGTCGACGCTGATACAGCCACGCAGTGAGCTCTCTGAAGGCTCAATAGACTGTGATGAGGTCCCGGCCACTCGCTGCTCTGAAGGCCTTTTGTGTCCTCGGCCTTTTGTGTCCTTGTGCTCTGTGACAGCATCTCCACCCCTCTGCTCCCATTGTAGCCTTTGTCCTCTCACCATCCCAGTTCCAGTTGGGGCCTCCCCTCACTTCACTCCCATCCACGCTCTGGTGTCTTAAGGATTTCTTCCCCCTCCCTCTTGGTGTGTTCAGCTTGTAGAGAGTGTAAGGGAAGAGATCTCTGTGGAGCACACAATACATCACAGTCCCAGGACTGGAGTTTTTTTGTATCAAGGACGAGAAGTGATTGACTGAAGCATCACATGCTCACATGTCGGCGTTGTTGTTGAGTGACAGACTGACAATAACGAGTCAATCAGCGCCACAGGCTGAACGCCCGAGACCACCCATGACCAAAATATGTCCTCTTGCATCTTCAGACTGCTTTAAATTGCTGTGTGTGTGTGTGTGTGTGTTTCAGACGTGTGTAACGTGAACCAGCAGAACAAGGCGGGATACACACCCATCATGCTCGCCGCGCTCGCAGCCGTGGAGACGCCCAAGGACATGCGTATTGTGGAGGAGCTCTTCAGCAAGGGTGACGTCAACGCCCGCGCCAGTCAGGTCAGTGAGAGGAGGTCAGGGGTCAGAGGTCAAAGGGCTGCAGAAGGGCCCAACAGTAATATGAAGATCACGATGGCCAAACAGGGACCGACTCTCTGTCTGTGACCTAAAGAAGAGGCAGAAATGAAATCTGCGCAACGGACTTAGCAGAAACGGAAAAGCTGATTTAGGAGAGATTTTTGTCTCCTTGAGAAAAATCAGAAATGCACAAAAACACAGCAGACCCCAACCTCTACCTGCAAAGGTTTAAAACGAAGTTTAGTTTAAGATGTTAAAGTGGGCAAAATTGCACTTTAGTGACACCGTGTGGTGAAGAAAGGCAAATGTTTGAGACAAACTTAACACTTTCTGTAACACTGCACATTTAAGGTGGAGTAATGTTTAGGGATAGATGTAACAGTCACTGGGTGTACTGTTCTGTTAGCTTAACGTGATATTCTAGAGAAAGTCTGTTAGAGAAATTTTGGCTGTTTGTAGGATTATTGGTGGCATTTCAGTCACTGTGTTTGGGGCATAACGTGTGCTGTGGTGTAGGGAAAATGATTATCATATTATTTACGATTAACAGCGTTTGTTCATTTTTTTTTTTTTTTTAACCGCCCTTTTAAATGAGTCTCTATAAAATGTCAGAAATATTTGAGAATGCCGCTCAGTTTTATAGAGCTCCATATAATGCTTGAAAATAATTTAGTTTTAATCCAACCAGAAGTTCAAAAGCTAAAGATGTTAATTTTACAAGGACTGCACAAGAAGGAAGGTAATTCTGCGATCGAGATGCTTTTTAGTGCTTTTCATACCATGAATGACGGTACAGTTGAGGTGTAACAATTTTTCCAAAACCCTGGTCCTGTTCCTAACTCTGTTTTTTCTTTTAGAGAGGATGAATAACTTTAAAAAAGAAAAAAAAAACAATAAAACATTCACCACAGGCCTGGTCATGTGATCATCCTGGAGGCAGTAGTGTTCGCTTGGGTTCGCTCACCGTGCTGTTGTCCCCGTTTCAGGCCGGTCAGACGGGGCTCATGCTGGCGGTCAGTCATGGCAGGATGGACATGGTGCGGGCCCTGCTGGCTCACGAGGCCGACGTCAACATCCAGGACGACGAAGGCTCGACGGCACTGATGTGTGCCAGCGAACACGGACACGTCGAGATCGTCAAACTGCTGCTGGCCCAACCCGGCTGTGACGCCACGCTCAGCGATAGTGTGAGTAACTCAGGAAGTCTGGAAGTGTTGGCTGACTTTGTATCAGTGCTTCAAACTGAGAAAAGACAGCAATTTGGTCTTTTATAGAAAAGGTGACCTGTTTCTTCCACTTTCTGGAGACCCCTACTCATTATTCTTTTCCACCATATGTGGATATAAAAAGTGTACACACCCCTGTTAAAATGCCAGGTTTTTGTGATGTTAAAAAATGAGATCACAATAAATCATTTCCCACCTTTAATGTGACCTATACAATCCAATTGAAAAACAAACAAATCTGTTAGAGGGAAAAATATAGAAAATAAAAAACGTACAATAAGCTGGTTGCATAAGTGTGCATCCTTAAACTAATATTTTGTTGAAGCACCTTTTGATTTAATCACAGCATTCAGTCTTCTTGGGTAGGAGTCTATCAGCATGGCACATCTTGACTTGGCAATATTTGTCCACTCTTCCTTGCAAAAGCGCTCCAAATCTGTCAGATTGCGAGGACATCTCTTGTGCACAGCCCTCTTCAGGTTACCCCACAGATTTTCTATTGGATTTAGGTCTGGCCTCTGGCTGGGTCATTGTTGTGTTGAAAGGTGAAATTCCTCTTCATTGTCAGCTTTCTAGTAGACGCCTGAAGGTTTTGGGCCAAAAGTGACTGGTATTTGAAACTGTTTGTAATTCCCTCCACCTTGACTAAAGCCCCAGTTCCAGCTGAAGAAAAGCAACCCCAAAGCATGATACTGCCACCACTATGCTTCACCGTGGGTATGGTGTTCTGTTGGTGATGTGAAGTGTTGTTTTTGCACCAAATGTACCTTGGTCTCATCAGACCATAAAACATTTTCCCACATGCTTTTGGGAGTCTTGATGTATTTTTTTTTTGCAAATTGTAGACGGGCTTGAATGTTTTTCTTTGTCAGAAAAGGCTTCCATCTTGCAACCCTACCCCATAGTCCAGACATATGGAGAATATGGGAGATTGCTGTCACATGTAGTACACAAGCAGTACTTGCCAGAAATTCCTCCAATTCCAGTGTTGCTGTAGGTCTCTTATCAGCCTCTGTATATATAAAAACCATATAAAATATATATAAAATGTATATATAAAATGTATATATAAAAAATTATCAGTTTCTCTGATTTTGCTATTTATAGGTATATGTTTGAGTAAAATGAACATTTTTGTTTTATTCTATAAACTACTGACAACATAACTCC
>VUQI01030441.1:17989-33339 GCA_015106735.1 Paratilapia polleni | reverse complement strand
TGATGATTTGAACCAAAAATTTCACATTTGGACCCCTCACTCCATAAGACCTGTTACCACGGATTTTCAGTACAGTTATTGTGTAATTTAGCATACCTCAGCCTGACAATGATTGCAAACTTCCACTGAGACCATTTCTGATGAGGCTTCAGTGAACAGTAGATGGATCAACTGAAGGGCCAGATGCATCTCTCAGGTCCTGTGTCAGGTCTTTGCTGGATTTTTTTCCTATTTCTTAAGGACATGACTTTCAGACACTGTCCATCTGCTGTAGATAAATTTATAGGCCTGCCACTTCTTTTTTTGTCCTCTACTTGTGTCATGGCTACAGGTTAGGCGGACCCAGAAAGCAGACCAAGCCACACTCTGTACAGTTTACAAGGTTTATTGTGAAGACAAAGACAAACGACAAGGGGAATGATTATATTGGTTAACACAAGGGGGTGGCAATCAGGGAGAGTCTGTGAAGGAGAAGAAAAGGAGAGTTTAGTCGGGATCGAGGTGAGCGGAGGTGGAGGGTGCTGAATGCGAGACCTTACTTGGTATCCGGAGAATAGTTCGTGGAAGGGGGGAAGTCTGAGAGCTGACTGGCGATCCAGAACCAGTAATGCAGGCGCGGTGGAGAGTGGGCAGGCAGGTGCGGGTCCCAGCATAGCAGGCAATGGAGGTAGGACAGGGGGCTGAGGTGGCGGGGCGAACAGCAGACTGCTGAGAGCTCTGCTAGACCGAGGTGAGTGAACACCAAAAAACAGCTGTGACCAGAACTGGTTCATCCATCGTGGTACACTACTATGGTCGGACAATCTGAACAGAACAGGAACACACAACACACACCACCACCAGCCAGCTCGGACCTCTGACAACTTGTTCTGTTTCCTCAAATTTTTAAGGACCCACAGCACACCGTGTTGAGATTTGACAAGTTTTCAGCTAATAGCTCTTTGGGAATCAACTTTTTGGTGCAAAAATGTTATTTAATGCCTGTCAAGCTGTGTTATCTTTGGCATTTTTGTAGATTCAACTAAAGCAACTGGAAAATGTGTTTTTGTGCTAGTAACAAAGGGCCTAAAGATACAATTTAAAATTGGTTCTTTGCTAAGTTGTCTGTTATGTGTAGACACAACACTGGTTCATCCCTTGAGTTAGGAGGCTTTTTATGCTTGAATGATTCATAGGTCAGTGTTAAGAGGCTCAGCAAACAAAAACCATTCCTCTGAAAATGGTCAGGTACAAGGACTGGACTGAAAATGAGTGAAAAAGCAGCCAAGAAAAACTTTGAAAGAACTTCAGAAAGCCTGGAGAACTATTGTTAAAGACCACTTTACAAATTACAAGAATGTCTTTTTCCTTGGAAACAACATAAAGAAATGAGGGGTAGCTTAAGACTTTTGCACAGTACTGTATGTTTCTGTTTAATCCTAGTTTGTGCATGCCCTCACCTGTCTCAGCTGTGATGTCTAAAATTCATAAGCAACAAATGAGATGATGGTATTCTTTTTATTATAAAAAAAAAAACCCAGATACATAAATCCAAAGGCAACACCTGAAGTGATAATCACAAGCATTGAAATCCACATAATAATGTTATTATTATTATAATTGTTCTTCACTGTAAAACACATCATGACATGTAATAAACAAAGACCTTAAGCACCTTTGCACCTTTGTGGTTTTTATGAATGAACACGGCTTACGTACGGTTCACTAAGCAGGGACAAACCTCTAACAGGATCAGTGGCTTGCATTATTTAAAGAGCTGCAGAGAGCGTTCATGTCTCTACTGTGTGTTTTAACATTATGATATTGCATTTAGTCAATTTTACACTGTACATGTTATAGCAAAAAGGTTGGTTATTTAAAGATCTGCGTGCCTTACTTTTTATCTCATCCTTAAATACTTACTGACTGGTAGTCATTATGATCCATGAATCACAGGGAAAAATAAAGGACACCCATTCATGCAAAAACTGGCCTGAGGCTTGAAACTCCTTCTAAAAGTTGACCAGTTAGCATCAGAGAGGTGAGAGCGCTGCAGGCGCTGCAGGCCCAGATATAGAGGAGAAAAATAGTCTCATCAGCATCGTCCTGGCGTAAATGAGACATGATTAGCTGCTGACAGTTTGCTTGTGTATTTATAGTTGTTGTTATTACATAAAATTCTTTGAGTCTACTTAGCTGGAGGACAGAGAAGGTATTTTTTTAATATAGATTTTAATATCTGTTCTCTTTAAAGAAAAACATGCTTGTAAAATGTGTTTTACAAGGTAAAGTCTGCTTTTCCTACAGGAAAAAGAGAAGTGACTAAGCATGCAGAGGAGACATTTCAGATTTCATGTACCAGAGAGGCCAGTAAGAAACTTAAAATATTCCCCAAACACCCCGCAAACCCATTTTCATTCATCATTGTAGCCAAAAAATAGCATCATGTGACAGACGTTTTCTGACAGGAATCAATAAAAGGGTCTGATTGTCACCCTTGTCACCCTTGGGTGCTCATTTTAAACAAAAAATTAAAATGACCAAGCTGATACACTCATACACTTTTGAGCACTTCCTGTTTCCATGAGTGTCCCCTTGCGAGCAGAGTTTAGCTGGCTGACAGCTGAGGTCAGAGCTTTTATTGATCTGCTGTGGTCGAGACAGAAACATCATTTGGCAATGAGCAATGCCTCACAGCTACCTGCTGCTCCCAAACTACCGCCTGCACCGCATGGTATCTCACACTCTGTGAAGTCAGAAGGCAGACAACAAAATCTGGGTGAAAGGTAATCTTGTATTTAGACCTCCTCCAGTGGCAAGTATTACCCAGCTCTCTGGAGCCAAGACACGTCAGGTGTTCTGCTTGCAGGTGAGCAGGAAACAAAGCTACAGCCTCCCGGAAGTGTGCCCCCCCTGTTTGCCCAATTGACTCGAGTAAGACAGTTCACCCTAAAACCTGGCCTGCTTCCTAGACCCAGCGTGCTATGGAAAGCCGAGTCCTTGAGATATCATTCGAGCCACATTAATTCTGTGTGTGTGTGTGTGTGTGTGTGTGAGGGGTTATGATGATGCAAGTGAGTGCATTACGCATGTGTTTGCGAGAGTATGTACGTGTTGGAGAGGCTTCATGCTGGATGCTGCAAGCCGACAGAACTGGGTAGTGCCTGGTGTCGAGGAAGCTTACAGAGGTCGTCCCTCAGTTTTGTATTCAGCAGCACTGTGGGGGCTTATCGCACTGACATCATCAGTTATACCTTGCACACTGTTCAGCCAGTTCCCTCACAACTTTGTCAGGATAAATGATTGAATAATTAATTCATTAACATGCTTTTCTTCTTCTTAATCTGCAGCCAGTAATTGTTCTCGTGTTGTTTGGATCAATAATCAGTCAGGATTTAAAGTGAAAACACAGCACCTTTTTGCATGTAGCAACATTTGTCCAGGTCCAGGCAGCAATACCCAAAGCCATCTAAACTAAGATAGACAGCAGCCATCGTGACCATCGTGGTTAGTCAAGTCCCATTATGGAGCCCCATCACTAAGCTGAGCATTTCCGCCGTTGCCATCTTGGTGTTTTGACACTGGGGCGGATGACAGAAGGGCCTTGTCTGCAAACACTATCCAGCTATGCTCCAAACTGTAGTGGAAAAACTGGGAAAAGAGCCGCAGCGCTGAGGCACAACTTTTACTTTGAAGACAAACCTTCTTCATTTCTGGTTTGTTTCCCACTTTTTCAAGTTTTACTGCCGCTGGGCTAGTAGTTAGTGAGTATTTGCAGACACGTGAAAATCTACAGGCAACCGTGGCAATCTGCTAGCAACAAAAGCAGTCACTAGGAGGTTTTTGCACCTTCTTTGCAACCAATTCCCTCCAGCGACAGCCAGAAATCTCCAGTAACCACTTGCCAACCAGTTGGAGAATACACATTTTCCCCTAGCAACCGGTGGTTGTATCACGTCCAGTATGGGAACAGCTCTTGAGCGATGGGGGCATGATGTCACTTGAGAAACCTCAAACCTAGAACCAGAAGTCTTTTTACAACCACAGGATTCACTCCCTGCTGGTCATTAAAAAGAATGCAGGTTAAAGGCACTTCCACACACTGGCTTCAGTTTTCAGACCTGGAAGCTATTGCAGCTTACTAATAAGGTGGTAATATTGGGGTAATAAGGTGGAAACAAGTTAGAAAGTGCTACCACTTAAAGTTTGCATTATTAGGGGTATGGCCACTGTAAGTGACAGGTGAGTGCCAACACAGCTAGCTGTTTGCTATCCTTCACCTTAGCTAATTTGTGTTACTGAACTGGACTACTTGATTGCGTTTGTGACACTGGTGCGTTCTGGAGAATTTTTAATGCCATTATCTGACAATTTTCTAACAGCCTGTCTATTAAGTCTGGGCTTTATTCCTTAGCTTTAATTAGCAAGAAGGCCTATTGCTGTATGTGCAATGCAAACATATGGAAGATAGAAGCACCATGCTATACAGGCTTTTTAGCCTCAGCTGATAACTTAGCACCTCCCACCTAAATATGGTCGCTTCTTGCTCAAAAAACCAAAACAAAACAAAACAGCCAGGATAGATTCACATGGCACAGTCTAGTCTATAACCTCTCCCTCTACACAGATGACCTTTATTAAATGCATTTCCAATTGACTGCCTTCTCTCCCCTTAATATTGTCTACCCTGAATTGATAAAGTGAAAGGTTACAGACCACATCTTTATAAAAAGCAATAGGAAAAAAAAAAGGACTCTATCCAAGTATTTGCTTTTGGAAAATGTTCTTTAGCTAAATTAAAACAAAACAAAACAAACATATAAAAAAAAAACCACACACGCACGCACACACACATCTCACAGGATTTGTCAATCTGACAATAATGACCAACAAACCAAAATTATTTTGCCTTCTCTAACACGTTTTATGAAGATGAATACAAGTTCTCTAGTTCCTGTCGCTTTAGGGCTTTTCTCACTTCCACCATTAAAACTGGACATGTAGCATAACCAAACCTTGCTTCAGAAGCCTTCTCACAACTGCCTGCCTTGGGTTCAAACAGAAGAATTGTCTTCATAAAGCTCATTGCACCCTGTAATTTACCCCAGCTTTGCACAGTAGCCTCTAAAACAACCCAGTTATCATTGAAATTGTTAAGATTTGGCTTAGACAAAGCCCCAATTCACAGCTCAGTCTTAAACAGTAACTTATTGCCCCTGTCCTGTCCTGTTTAGTCCCTGCTGTGTGGTTATAGCTCAACAGTACTTAATCCTTTACATGAGGATTGGGTTTTCTTTCCTTTTTAATTCCTTTCAGCTACAAATAATTTGCTGAGTTGTCATTCCACTTCTTTGAAATCAGGCACTCTGCACAAAAGCAATCCCCCCCATTTCCACTACCATCCTCCTGAATCTGAAATGAACAGATTTCTTACCTTTGATTAAAAGCACATCGATGTCGATAACTTGCATAATTGAGTCTCTAAATCAGGCGCCACTGTATCCCTTAAAGGCTCTTGGGAAATGCCATGTCAAATCACCACTGAAATGACATACCCTGCCTGGTGCATTCCTCATCCATTTGTATCTAGTGCTTCACAAAGCTCCCTTCACCAATACTTAATTGGTCATGACATTTTCTGATAGAAACTATACCTGTAACAGATGCCACCAGCTGACCGTTTGCATATGCTGTGGAAAAGCCTGCAGCTAAATGACTTTTGGTTAAATTTTAGAGCAATGCTAAACCAGTGAGTACTCTTTAAGGGGAATGTTTTATCAAAAACAAACCAAATACCCTTATTTGCTTTCTGGCAAATAGGAGTATATTCCTTTAAATTCAGCAGTGTAGTGCAGACGTAATATGGCTAAATTTGTGCTGTCACAGGTCCTTCCAGCCTTTCACCTCATAATCATGTTAAATCTCCACCGGGCTTGAAGACTTGTGGAGCGCCCTTAAATAGTTTGTCATCTTCTTCTACAGCCTGTGGTAATTTTCACATGCTTATAATCAGTTTCCTCAACACACACAAATACAGAAAGAGAGAGAGAAAGAGAGAGAGAGAGAGAGGGAGGAGTAGAAGCACCAACTTTTGCCAAACCTGCAGCCGAATGTGTCATCCAGCCCCTGGGGCAGAGCCTGAGAAATCCTCTTTGAAGACTCGGTGCAGCTCCAATAATGAGGGGGCTGAGTGCTGGGGCCCTACGTGAGAGGCATCCAGGGCCCTTATTGATCCCCTGTTAATTAGTCTGTAGGTGCACATTGGCGCATAATTAGACTGATACTGAGCTTAATGAATGCAGACAGCCACTAATTCCACTGGGAAATTGTTTTCTGCAGAAGGGATGTAGAATTTGGTCAATCAGACATTATTTAGTGAATAAAGCATGCTCATAATGGACATTATGCATGCTAAAACAGCTGAAAATGGTGTGTATAATTTCATTTGTAGTGCTATTTTTTTCCAGTGAAATTTAATCACCACTGATGAGCCTGTGTGAAACGTGGCTTATAAAAAAGAAAGCGAGCAGCCCTGATGACGTACCCTTCATATGCTTTATCAAAGACAAGAGGGCTTTTAACCACTAAGTGCTATTCAACGTGACGCCAAATGATCTGATGGCAATGGACCATGGGGAATGTAAAAAAATATTACCGAAAGAAATTGTTTCAAATAAAATATGCGTTCTGACAAGTGACAAATTGGCCTTTTCAAGATGCACTAAGACGCTGTGGAAGTGCTGCTGTCTCCCTTGTGGGCTGCGAGTCAAGCACCACTAATATTTCAGAAAGGATTTGTAGAGACATTTTATCTGTCTATTAAACTTCAGAAACTCTTATTCATCTGTGAACGAAGCTGGAAAGTGTTGAGTGGGAGATTCAAGTCGGTATGGAAATGACAATTCCAAGTCAGTGACACAAAGTGCAAGTTTAGGGATGAACTAGTATTGTTTTTGGATTCTTTTGCAAAAGCTGATCAGTTTATTTGAGTAGCAGCTCTTTTTCCATTTCCATCTCTTTAACTGGATGCTCTTAATACCCATCTGCATCTGCAGGAGTTGATGGTCCTGCTCTTTTTTGCATGCACTCCTGTGATATATTCAGTATACAGCAGAATAGGCCGAGATTCCAAGGAATCCACCAGGGAATAGGGACTTTGTTCCTGTGGCATTCAACAGGAGCAACTCATAGATCAGACAATGGTGTTTGAATGAGCCAGAGGAGCGGAGCTCATTAACAAAAGGGCAGGAGTCACCTTGCTCCACTCATTCTCCGAGCCACTGTCACTTATTGCTAACAGAGTGTTGGTGTGTCACCGGCATGCTAAACATCCCTGTGTGTGATCAGGTTGATGCTGGAGCAGAGAATCAGTGATGGTAATATAAAGTCCACCTGTTCTTAGGACCATGTCCCTAAAAATGGCTCCTGTCAGCTGCTTTGCTTTGGTCTCCAAAAAGTTGCAGGATCAATGGAGTGATTAAATGTTGGTCACGCACTGTGCAACCCTTTGGCTCATTAATTGCAAACTACATTCACCTAACTGTCCTCGTTTGTGGCCTGACAGACGCCGAGCAGCATCAAGATCCCAGGGGACATTCCTGAGCTATAAATAATATGGATCACATACATCTATGCAAGGACCCTCAGGCCCCGGTATGCTCCCTTTGATATGTTAATTTAATCTCTGCTTTTTCCCCCCGTGCCCTGGAGTTTGATTAAGTGAAGCAATTTAGAAGAATTTCACAAGGTGTCTCAGGTTTAGAAAGCTCAAAATCGCATATTATGTTTAAGTTTAAGCGTCACTATTGTTAAACTGCTGATTGTATGTTAGCCACTTGGTGCAAGGCCAACTAGCAGACTTCCAGAAATCACAACAGCAAGTGCCCAGAGTGGACAAAGTGCATCAGCAAAGCAGAGCGCTGGTCATAAATGCACACTTTGTCGTGGTTAAGTGCCTCCAATGTGCCGCCTCAAATAAGACCACTAAATTGAGCCGGCACCTCTGTCACTCATTCCCAAGAAAACTGTATTTTGTGACCTTCGGCATACAAAGCTTGAATGCATGGCGGGGCTGCCTTTCAGAAACCACTTTTATCTAACGCCTGTGCACAAAGATGAGAAACCTGGTGTACCGAGCTCAAAATCTGCACCCCTGAGCAATGAAAAGATCTGAACATGAATGAACCTTTATGAGGAGTTTTGGATCTCAGCGTGCAAAGCAGATTTCCACCTCCGTCACCCTTCAAAGAGGGAATTTCTTCTATTGAATGAACGCAGTTTCAGACTGTGGCAGCATCTAAAGAAGGCTCAAATCTGTTTTCAAAGCAAAGTGTGATGCTGCTCCCACCCTTAGGTGCTTGATATCATTTGGTGTTTCTCTTATTTTGTCCACACTTGCTCACACTCGGAGGATAGATGTGAGATTGTGGTTTTTCAAAGGCGGGACTCCTGCTGCTCTGTTGCCATCTTAGATTCACCAGGAGGTGAAGAGAGCTCTTATAATGAGCTGTGATCAAAATGGTCAAAGTCAGCAATTCTTTTGAGAGGGTCTTTCATTTCCATTATATGCAGTCTCTACAAACACCCTAATGAGAATACATAACACACACACACACACACACACACAGACATGCTCACACATTGACTTTTTTACTCTGCCTCCTTCCTCGAAGACGCACCTCAAAGTGAAACCAACTGCTGTGCTGGTTCTCAGGTTTATTTTGAGGTTTTTAAAGTGTTTCCTCCAGAGCAGGGATTTGTGGATAATTTACACTACAGCTTGTTTTACTCTTGCCTGCATGCGTGGTGCAATTTGGTAATGCCTAGTGACAGCCTCAAGGCGTCGACTCCATATGTACTTCCAAATAAAACATGATGATTCAGTGTCGGAGATGATTTAGAACAGAAAACAGATGCCGAATCCTTTTTCTGATCCTTTACGTGCTCTTACAGGCAGGGTGTAGGGGTGAAACAAAGCAGCATGTTGACTGCAATTGTATGAATCACCTCAGGCTGTGTACAGCCTCCTTGTGGTTAGTTAGGCTCCTGATCCTTCTGCCCTGTTTGAAAGTCATTGCCAACCCAAGTTAAACTAAACTACACCCACCCTGAGGCTCTGTGTTATATCACACAGGCAGATGGGTGCATATATTTAGTCTTGTTTTGTACTGTAGGTTTATTTATGTAAAGTAGACAGAAAAATTTATACACACATGCACACTGAAACATGCAAAACAACAAACTTGAGCATCATGGAGAGTGATGGCTTCCAGCTCATTGTAGAGGGAAAGATTGGTTTTGTGCCAGTATCCAAATCCCTCATCTAATCAATGTTTACATAACTGCAGGTAATGAAATTCACTCTCACTGATGTTGAGAGGGGTCAAGGAGCTTGGGGAAGCCCACAGGAGTTGACAATCGCCTGTGTGGGAGTTGTATGCACAGCCCAGTGAGCTGGACACATCAGGAGGGATTGAAAGGAGGGGAAAAAGAAAACACCCTAATTACAAATCACTGGTCACAGAACAATTCAGTAATCGAACTGAAAGTTCTTGGATTGAGAGTAGCTTTCTAGCTATGATCAATGAACATTTGCTTGCCACATCCTGTCTAATTTAGCTGGCAATAAAACATTTTTGCATTGAGATAAATATGTTAAAGCAAACCTTAAAACTGAGACAGTAATCAAACAAGCACTGCTGATTAGTAAAAGTGGAAACAATAATTAGATATGAAAATGCAGGTACTCAAATATAATGACCTGTGAATGAATTTCTTTCTTTCTTAGTCGTGCAGCAGAGAAATACTCCCGTCACAGAGCACTTAGCGAGTTTTTAAAAGCACTGTGATTTAATTGTGAGGAAAGCCAATTTAAATTGTTGGCTTGACAGGGATAAACTTCACCTTTACTCCTTGTGACATATATTATTTTTATTTTCAAGTCACCTAATTAGGCAAACACTGTCACAGCCAAATCAGAGCTTACTCGACTTTCTACAAAGTAATCAAAGGAAGTCTTTGTTGGCACAGTAGCAAAAATAATGGTGTAGTGAGAGGAACAATTTTAATTTGATTAAAAAAAAAACAAAAAACAACTAAATACTCGGTTAGTATTTTGTCTGTGCTACATTATACATACTCTGGACAATCTATTAGGTACACCTTGCTAGTAACGGGTTGGACCCCCTTTTGCCTTCAGAACTGCCTTAATTCTTCCTGGCATAGATTCAACAAGGTGCTGGAAAGATTCCTCAGAGATTTTGGTCCATATTAACCTGATAGCATCACGTACTCGCTACACCACACCCCAAAGGTGCTCTATTAGATTGAGATGTGGTGACTGTGGAGACCATTCGAGTACAGTGAACTCATTGTCATGTTCAAAAAACCAGTTTGAGATGATTTGAGCTTTGTGACATGATGCATTATCCTGCTGGAAGCAGCCAAAGGAAGATGGGTACACTGTGGTCATAAAGGGATGGACAGCAACAACACTCAGGTAGGCTCTGGTGTTTAAATGATGCTCAGTTGGTACTAAGGGGCCCAAAGTGTGCCAAGAAAATATCCCCACACCATTACACCACCAGCAGTCTGAACCGTTGATACAAGGCAGGATGGATCCATGCTTTCATGGTGTTTATGTTAAATTGTGACCCTACCATCCAATGTGCTCTTTTCTGCTGCCGTAGCCCATCTGCTTCAAGGTCCAATGTGTCTTCTGCATACCTTGGTTATAATGAGTGGTTTTTTGAGTTACTGTTGCCTTCCTATCAGCTCAAAGCAGTCTGGCCATTCTCTTCCAACGTCTGACATCAACAAGGCATTTTCTCTCCATTTGCTGCTCACTGGATATTTTCTCTTTTTCAGACCATACTTTGTGGGAAAATTTCAGTAGATCAGCAGTTTCTGAAATACTCAGACCAGCCTGTCTGGTATCAATAACCATGCCACGTTCAAACGCACTTCAATCACCTTTCCTCGCCATTCTGATGCTCGGTTTGAACTTCAGCAGATGGTTTTGACCATGTCTACATGCCTAAATGCTCTGAGCTGCTGCAGTTTGATTAGCTGATTAGATAGCTGCATTAACAAGCAGTTGAATATGTATACTTAATGAAGTGGCCAGTGAGTGTAGTTTGAAGGTAAAGATCAAAAAATGCATGTAAAAATTACATATAAAGGTTACATCAAAAACAGTTATGATTTGACTGGGAGAGGAAATTTACAGAAGGAATGATTTGGAGGAATGCTCATGTTTAAAAGAACTGTAAGGTATATTGCATGGCACAGATACAAGTTTGAAGATACTGAATAGGCTTTTTTAAAGATTAGGGTGATGGTATAATGTGAATCATACAACAAAGAGCAGATTTGGAGGTTGAGGCAAGATGTTGTAAGCAGCTTACACATACATCAGCCTATGTTAGCCAGCAAAATTAAAGTGTTAAATCTACAGATAGAGCTATTTAATTCTAACAAAGGCTTCAGAAGTTCAAAACTTGATGCTAAGACAGGCCAAAAGTAGGAAGTCTAGTCGAAAAAATTGACCCTAAGAAAAGGCAGTTCAGCAGTAAGAGAAAGGAGTTGGAGCAAGGAAAAAAATACAACCCAAAAAACACACACTAGCTTTTGTCACAGTTTAGTTTGTATGGAACAAAATTAAAAAGGCCACTGACGGGAGCATCAGCTCATCATCAGCAGGACATCTTAAGGTCTGCCAAAGCATCTGAAGCTGAGATGGTGTATAAACTCAGGCAACATATGGAGGGGAGAACATGAAAAGCTCAGGTAGTAGCTGGGCTCAGGCACAGCAGTGCTTAAGTATATCAAGATGCAAAGGTTTTCACAAGGTCAATACGCTTGGCTGCATAACAACAAGCTACAACAACAATTTATTGCTCATAAACAGAAACTATTTTTTAACCTTTGTCAGGACATTACACTCTAAATGAAACTAACTTTGTAGAAGGAAGGAAAGAATCATCACTAATGGTGAAGGAGCCAGGAGAAGCTGTTTTTATATAAAACAGCTTCTTTATGTGTTATAAATTCTTCATGTGCTAACGAAAACTCCTTTCAGCCAAGATAAATATATCTTGAGGACCCCTCATAATCCCAGCTGCTCTGAGCTTAGCTTCAAACTCCACTTGAGATGTGGACAGAGTCAAATATTTTTCCAGGCTTGCTAACAAGCTACACTATATGGACAAAAGTATTGGGCCACCTACACATTACACCTACAGGAGCTGCTCAGCCATGGAAACCCATGCCATGAAGCTCCTGTTTGCATGGTTTTCGTGCTGATGTTAGTGCCAGAGAGCGGTTGAAACTCTGCAGTCATTGAGCCAGCAAAGCGTTGAAGACTTTTACACACTACACTACAGCAGTTTCTGCAGTTCAAACTCACTTAATTCCCCATTCTGATGCTCAGTTTGAACTTCAGCAGTTCCAGTTGACCATACCTACATGCCTAAATGCACTGAGCTGCTGCCATGTGATTGGCTGATTAGATATTTGGGTTAACAAGCAGGTGAACAGGTGTACCTAACAAAGTGGCCAGTGAGTGTATACTACCCTGTAAAAACTCCATAGCAGCAGCTGGCTAGCTTAGCTTAGCAAAAAAGACAGAAAGCAAAGGAAACAGTGAGCCTAGGTTCCATTCACAGGTAACTGTTTTCTCTTCTTTAATCCACCTCAAAGGGGTTATTTATTCTGTGGGAACAATGGGACTGGGTTTAATGCTGTTGTCTGGCAGCATTCCATTTTCCCAGAATATCATAGTTTTCTACAGTGTTTGATATAATGATAATATTTTTTTAAAACTACTAAAAATACTGGTATCGCTGATCTTGTTTTGAAACGTGATCGCTGATTGTGGAAAGGTCATCTTGCTTTCATCTTGCTTAGCCACACTACCCATAATGACGTACTTATGTCTATGTGCTTTCTACGTCAAAGGGTGTTTTCTTTCTGCGTTAACAGCCCCCGGGACAGTTACATCAAATCCTTAGTATTGCTAAATGTTTGGATGACCGCCCATCAGTGCTGCATCAAGGATGGACCAGTGAAGGACAGTGCAGTTCCTGGCACCTCTCCTCTGTCCGTCAGCTGTTTTGGCGTTGCTCCTACCAAGAAATGATGTCACTACTGAGTGGTCCAATCACTCACACTGAAGAATTTACTAGACAAGACTAGCTTCAGTGTCTAACCGCCTGCCATAATCCACCTGTATCTTCCTCCACTGTTTTCTCTGTCCCCATTCACTTGGATATTCACTCTTTCCTTTTCTCTGGAGGGTTAAGCTTGATGTTGAGAGTTTTTTTCTGACAGAGGAGCACTCCAGATTAATGTGTGTATCTCTGCTGATTGATTCATTACATTAGTTTTATTCGACTAGTTCGGTAGATTGATGTGGAAGCTCTGGAAGCTTTTAAATTACAGCCACTCAATCGAATTAATCACAAAGAACAAGGATCACGGCAGCAGTGATTCTCTGACACAGTTAATGCTCTCAACATAACAATAAATTTATTAAAAATATATTATTCACTGTACAGTAACCAAAGCTTAAACACATTTTTCTCATTGTATTTGGAGTGACTTTCTTTCTGAGTTTATTTTTGTGGCAACCGTTTTTCTTGGGTTTCTGCAAAGAAAGGATGAATATCTTTTGGTTTGCTTTTTCTTGAGTGCTGCTGTCTGGTGTGATTGTCTCATTTTTTATTTTGGCCTGCTGCCACTGTGTGATCAGTGCCTATTAGCTCCTCACCAAGGCTCAGAGAGAAGCCAAAGCGGGAATATTGACACCTACACAAACAATTAGGGAAGAGGAATACTTCCCAATTTACAGTAGAAAAATCTCAGACATCTTCTGATCTTAACAAGTAAAACAGAAAAAAGAAAACAAAGGATGAGTCACTCGATTTGCTCTGGGGTAAAAAATGCGCGGATGTACAGAATGTCTTTATTTGACAGACACTCTCCTAACGATCCTCTAATGTGATAAACACCAAAATCAAGACCGTATCTTTTGTTTTAAAGATAGTTCCTTTTCTGCACAAGGGTCTCAAAATATTTTTTGACCCAATTTGCTGCTCCATCATATTTTTTTCTCATTAGACTATTCACTTCCTGAAAAACAACAATGCATCTCATAGCTGATTTCACTTCTTCTTCACTGGCTTGGGTTCTGTCTAATGTGATGGAGGACATTCATTATGTGTGCTACAGGGCAAATGCCCAGCGTGATCATCTGACAAAGACTCACAGTTTGTGCACATGGCACGAAGAGCCTTGAAGTGCTGGGGGATACCCTCTGTCCGGACATACATATGTATATAAGAGTGGACAAGGCTCTCTTAGATACTGGGAACTTGCAGTCAGTTTGATGAAGCTGTAATCACTCAAAATGACAATCTCACTATTTGTGAGTGCCTTGTTTACCACTGTGTTATATCTGTGTTATATCACATCTTATTTTAAATGTTTGGGAACTTGGCTGACCAATTACTGCAATTTTGAAAGAAGAATGTATCCCAACCTTGATAGGATTTTCAGCCACTTTGCAGTAGCAACAGGGTGCCCTTCGTCATGTTTTTTTGTTTCATAACGTGCCAAACATTTTGAAAAGGTGACAGGTCTGGACTCCAGGCAGGCCAGACTAGCACCTGGACTATTTTACTATGAGGCCTATGTGCAAAATGTACTTCAAAATCTTCCCTGAAGTAGATTTTGATTGGATGCCTTCACAGATGCAGAAATGCTACCCATGCCACATGCATTAATGCATCCCCATACCATTATGGGCTCTCTGGCTTTTGAACTGTGCCCTGACACAAGTTGAATCCCTCTCCTCTTTATCTCCCGATTTCCAAAAAGAATGTCAAGTTTTGATTTGTCAGACCACAGGATGGTTTTTACACTTTGTCCCAGTTCAGTCGCTTCAAATGCCACCAGGCTCAAAGAAGGCAATGGTGTTTTTTTAAGCTTCGATATGTATGTTTTTTTTTTCCTTTGCATGGCAAGGTTTTAGCTTGCATTTGTGGATGCAGAGACAAACTGTGATCACTGACAGTGTTTTTCAAAAGCACTCCTGAGCCCATGCAGTGATTTTCATTAGAGAATCATGTCTGTTTTTAATCTAAATTCACCTGGAGGCCCAAAGATCATGGATATTAAATAGTGGGTTGTGGCCTTGTCCCATTTGTACAGAGATTTCCCCACAATCTCTGAATATATTTGAATGATATCATGTAGTGTAGATGATGAAATCCCCAAATTCTTTCCAATTTCATGTTGGGAAATCCAGTAAAATTGTTGAGCTATTCTATCTTTAACAGAGTGGTGAATCCCTCCCTGTCTTTACTCCTGAA
>VUQI01030441.1:0-13713 GCA_015106735.1 Paratilapia polleni | reverse complement strand
TTAAAAAAAATAATTTTATTTTTTTAAATTTTTTTTTTTTTTTTTTTTTTTTTTTTTTGTAAAATGAAAGGCCAGGCACTCACTTCTATTAGAGGTGTTTTTATAACAGGTTATATCACTGGACTATAAACCAGAAGGACACCTGAACAGCAAGACTAAGGTCAGGTGGTGGTCTAGCCCTGGGTTCTGCAGTCCTAGCAATCGTACTCACTTAAACAGCAAGAGTGACTTTGATTATTAAAATTTTGTTCATGAAAGTCAAGCAGGGAACCAGATGTATTAGGAAAAACACGGCACTGTCCACTGGAGAAAGCTTCCCAATTATTCAGGAATTGAAAGTTCACTGAGAAGCACTTGTCCCTTCCTCATAACAGATCACAACTGGAAAGGCAAATCATCAAATCTGCTGCCAAGGAGAATTTGTTCATCTGATAGTGATTCTGTAAAATACTTTTTCTTTGGCAATTTGCAGTGTGTGCTGTGGAAATGTAACTTCATCTGTTCATTTTGCATTTCCTACCTGCATAAAAAGGTCAGTGTGAAAGGTGGCAACATCCCAATTTTCCAGGACAAATCATTCAGATTTTATCTGATCTAATCTCCTAAAAGACTCGCTCTAATTGAGGAAACAAAGAGATAATAATTTAAGCCCAAGCCTTTTCCGGTGTGGCGTCACAGGAGAGGATTTCTCTCCCAGTGATCTGTCCAGGGACAGTGATTTGAAAATGAGGTGACGTGAGTTGACCACGAGCAGTCACTCTCTCATGGCGGCGTTTTCTATTTGTGTCAGCCAACATGTGTTTCTCATGATGGGACCTGACACCTCCCCTTGAGCAGTAACGGAGCATGAAAAGCAACAAAGTGGAGAGGCTAGAGGAGAAACAATTTTGCATTTTATCCTCTAATCCACTAAAATGTATACAGGTAATGCATGAATTCTGGAAGGTAGTACTTTTTCTGAAGAAAAACCATCTTGCACTCCATGACTACATTTACAAAATCAAATGTTCTCCTCTGCTCTCTTGCTTTCAAACTGGCTGATTTTACTTGAGTGCACAGTGCCTGTTAAGTCACTTCGACCTCTGCATATGTCTGAGTCTTTTTCCTGGCCTGAATGTCTGAATGAAATGGAGTTATTGTTAAGGATTAATTGCAAGGGTTTCATCACATTTTTAAAGGTGACTTAACACATATGCTGAGTTTAGGCTTAAGTATAAAAGGGCCAACTTTCATCAACGTCTTTTACCGTATGCGAATCCACATCCTCTGTCTCTGCCTTTGTGGAAGAATTAGTCCTTTTTTTTTTATAGCATTGCACAACTAAAAGGACTCTTTTACAGAACACAGTCCTCTACCAATGCCAATGCCCTATCTCACAATTTTAGAGAAAGTCATCTGGATCCACACCAAAGTATAATGGGTTCTTCCATGGCAGGACCTCATCACCAAGTTTCATGAAATTCAGCCAGGTAGTTTTTGCTCAATCTTGCTTACAGACAAACAAATAAACAAATGGCACAGAAACCACTAATTCATCTGCCTTTGTGGAGGAATTAGTGCTTGTTTTAATGTATTGCACAAATGCTGGAGTAAAGGTAAAGCAGGCAGAAACACAAAAGTTAAAGATTCAGGCTGTTTAACATTCTAATGGCTTGTCTGATACTGGATTAAGCTCTTCATCTTGAATGTGTGGCTTGGCGGTGGGCCCCTCTAGAGCAAGGTGGCCAAGGCACCGATTGGTAGAGGTGGTGACGTATATATGTGCAGCAGCAATGAATCACTGGCAGACAATAACTCTCTCTCTCTCTCAGCCTGAGGTGTTTGCAAATGCACATTCACTGAATACAGCACAGGGCAGATGGAAAACTGCTTTGGAATAGTTGCGGTGCAATATGCAGAGACAAAGTGAGTCCTGTAGATTGCACCAAAATGCACCTGTCATACCTGAAACCACTGGATGCACTTCCAAAATCTTATATAACTTTTGCAATTTTGTAGCCAAGAGCAGTGACTGTATGTTGTTGTCTCATAAGGAGTTTTTATTGTTTTTGTTGTTTTATAATTAGACACATGATGAAAATGAGCAGTGACTGATAAGCTAAAAAAAAAAAAAAAGAAGACAATTCTAGACTTGTCTAAATATTACTTTTTAACTTCTGATTATTTGCCACTTGGATTCCAAGAACCTCTCTCAATTATTTTCAACTAACTCACTCAAGTGAAAATGCCGGCAGGTGTCACCTATAGACCTATTCTGAAAGCACCGAGGTAGACGCTCGTGCACGCGCGCGCACGCTCACATATGACTCATCTCATCTAAACTAAAGCACTTTGTCAGAGGCGTCCATTCACGTTACACCCATGCAAGAACGCGCAGACTCAATCTCAGCTTGGAGCGCGACACTTATAGTGAGGGTGGCTATATAAGTCCATTCAGCATCTATCCTTTAAGTAACTATATACTTGATTCTTCAAAGTGAAGTGAAGGAGGGCGGCATCTCGCCAACTACCTGGCAACCTACACGGCTGTACTGGACCACCTCTAAAAGCCTGAAGGTAAGAAAAGTTTCATTTATTTTACCCACAATGTGAATTCGTCTCTTTTCCTCCTTTGGCACGTTAGATTTTCTCTTTTTTTTTCGACACAGTTTAATATGACTATTTGGTTAAAGAGCTCTTTGTGGTTTACAGCAAACATTTAAAAAAAATATTTACAGACGATAAAGTGGATTTTTGGCTTTTTCTGTTTTCAGTCCTGATTTCGTTTTATGGCAATGGACTAAGTGTAATGATAGAAGACAGAAATACTTAATCTGTATTCGGTATTGAGCCACAAATCCGAGTTTTCTTTACGTGTAAATATTCCACATTGCAGATCAATCTCACAAAATCCAGTCCTATTATTAATAACAGGTGGTAACAAATCACAAAATATCTGACAACAATAAAAATAAACTGTGACCGTAATAGTTCAATTAGCCCGTTACATTATTGCAACGTCTCTTTTTGTGCGTAATTGCCTTTTTACGCGCCACATCTCACACTACTGCAAAGAATAATACGCATACCACATTTAAATAATCCACAATTTTCTTTTCAGATTCCTGTTGAAATCCTGACATGAAGCTCAATTTATTTGGTACCACCGTGATTCTGCTAGTTGCCTTCTTACCGCGCTACGAATGTCGGGCTATTGAGAGCCCTGGCAGTACCCTGCGCGTCCCAGCTCTACAAACCCAAAACTCCCAGCAGCAGCAGTCCGGTCCCATTCTGGAGCGGCTTGGGGAGGAGTACTTCATCCGACTAGGCAACGGAGACTCGAACTCTTTCCCATCAACGTCCATGTATCCTGGCGGATCACCTGCTATCTTCAACAGAGCTTTACAACTCCAGCTGACGCGGCGTCTTTTGCAAGGGAAAGTTGGGAACATCAGGGCGCTCATAAGCGGCTTCGGAGACGGCGGGGACGACTCGATGGAGAGGGGAAGAAGGTCCGAGGACCCGCCGATATCCCTGGATCTGACCTTCCACCTGCTCCGGGAGATGATGGAGATGTCCAGGGCGGAACAGCTGGCTCAGCAAGCGCAGAATAACAGAAGAATGATGGAGCTGTTCGGGAAATGATTTCCCAGTCCGCCAAAGATCTCCTTTCCCTTTCTTTTTCTTTTACTCCTTCTGTTGTGCATTTTTACCATCAGCACAAAACATGCTCTGTACAATATAGTGCTGCTTTATCACTTTATTGTTTATAGCTTTAACCTCAAACTATGGAGCATAAACGGGCTTGACTTATAATGAGCCGATTGTACCTTGCCATTTTAATGTTGGTGTCAGATCTGTAGAGATATGCCGTTCTTCATATTTGAGATGAAATACTTTTGTCTAAGACATGAATTGCATTGACAAAATTGGCATTTTGTTTTAGATTACGAATCACTGTATTTATGATATTTATGTTTGTTAATAAACTTATGTGCAACCAGTCATTTTCTGTTGTGCAACAGAACGTCTTATATCTATATTTTTTAATAAAAAAATAAAAGCAATGCTTACACTTCTCTGTGGATATCCTTACATATTAGATACTAGTAACTCCAATTAAAAAAAACAAACTACTCCCATTAACTTTAACTAATAATCTGATTAAAATGCACTTTCCTAATATTCCTTAACATATGGATTTGGAATCCCACATTAAGGAAGCTAAGTAAAGGTTTACTGGTTCAATGTAAATAAAAAAAAAAAAAGAAAATATTTGGTTAAAGAGAGCAAATGCATCTTGACTCTTGCCTATAAATATTGACTGATAAAGGTTTGTCTAACTAAGTGCAAAAACTGTATAGATCTAACCATGGCATTGCTCTGGAGCCAATTTGTCAGTTAAAACCATGCCTTCTCTCTAACGCAGACACACACACACAAAAAGCTGTAACACCAATAATTTGCCAAAGATATGAACAAACCTTTAGCACGGTGAACATTCATACAGCGTTCTTCTTCTAAACCCTTAATCCTCAAGAGGCAATTCTCATTATACCAGCAAGAGGCAACCACGCTTAGCTCAAAGATGCACCACTGATAGCTAATTAGTGTCAAAGACACTATGTGTGTGTGTGTATTTATGTGTGAGCGTGTGCATGTGAACGCTGATTCTTGACCCCCAGTGTCAGGGTAAGCTAAACAAGAGCTGTGGGTGTGAGTCATCCTATTCTTTTTGGCCCATGAAGCATCTTGAGGCTTAGTGTGGGATTGAGCCCGTTTGTAAAGGATCCAACTCACTGAGACATGGTGTAAAATAACAGATGGTAGCTGAATGGTGGACTACCTGAGCGGCAGAGTTACAGCAAGGTGAGGCCATGGCAGGGCAGCAAATAATTTGCTGTGGTCTAAAAATATGGGACCACATTATGTAGGGATGCTATCCTGATCGCACAGCAGAGGAGGATGTTATAAGTGTCTGAACAAGCTAAAAAAGGGCACTTGTGCATCAAGCTGGATTTCCTTTCAAGGAAATTTGTGAATAGGAGTGTGAAAAGATAAAAAGGGAGGGAGAAGGCATTAAGATGAAACAGCTGTATTTTTCTATCTAGTGTTAACTAAGGATGAGAAATAATATGCTGAAGGTGTTTATTCAAATCACTTTTAATGATATAATACATATGTATAATATATAACATACCATAAAGTGGTAGATTTTCTGTCATGGGAATATGTACCTGTGCTACATTACAAAGAACACTAAACATTATACAAGCAGTCTCATGTAGGAAATACTGAAATGTCACAGTGGTTATTTTATCACTCTGCAACCGTACTCATAAAGTTATATCAGTCATAAAAAATATACAACGGGGAGGAAAACCAGAGGCCCTCTTATCACGCGTTTTAATGATGTAGTTTAAGCAGTGAGTCTCAAAAGGTCAATTACATTTAAAAAAATTAGTACGTCTGATTTCTGGCAAGAGCCGATTGACAGTCAAAGTCATTAAGTATATCCAGAATGAATGGGCGGAACCAAAGCAATGTTTTTTAATCAGAGAAAAAGACATAAAATTAGTCCATATGCAGTGAGCCTCCCATTACCACAATAAAATAGGCAGAAGTAGAACTTCTCCATCTTCCTTTAGACTTTACCTACACATCTTAGGCTTTTCCTTCACATGGACCTACATTTCTCTGACAGTTTCCCAGTCTGGCTAAAAATGTACCACAACTGACCTGAGGTCAACATTTAGGAGCAACGACCATCCTGCTCCTGGTTTAGGTGCTGTCAGGGCCGGTCGAGGGAGTGCTAGTGGCTGCACAGGGGGAGGAGCTTATCTGCTGGGGGGCGGAAGGTTGGGCAGAGGTGGCTGAAACAGCACCTCCAGAAACAGTCTGGGCCCCCTCTCCTTCCTCAGCACCTTCCTCTGCATCCTCATCTTCTTCATCCTCATCTTCGTCATCTGCGCAAGAAATAAGGCAAAAGAGAGTAAAAGTCAGAGAACTGCAAGACTGAGGGCTATGAATTAAATTAAAGCCTTGATTTCTGTTCCTTCACCTTGGATGAAGTCAATGCTCCGCAGGGCCTTGCCCTCTTTCTTGAAGTCAACTTTGTAATGATCCATATTCTCATAGCCACGCTCTACTTTATCCAGGTGTGCTGTACTGGATGCTTCCTCAATCCTGATCACATAAGGTTCATATAGCACATTCAGAGGAATAAATCTAGCCACACAAAGTCATGGTAACACTTCTTAAATATATTCAATCTGTGATGTTTAGCACGTTCCACAAGTTATTTCAGGATGCCACAGCAGAAGATAGTGATTTGCACCATTTCACAGAAATACTTTCCACAGCTACCAGACAGAAGGTGTGACCTTGCTGCATTAGAGTTGTGGTTTTATGTGTAGGTGCAGATGGAAATTTGGTGAATCATTCACGAAAATGATTAAAAAACATGAGCTAGAAAGGATTTTGACTTTTTACAGTGGTAATATAATCTCTCTCTTTTTTTTTTAAATCACTTTATCCATTACCAGTGCAATTTTAGTGCAAAAAAACATGTACTTACTTTTTGAGGAGAGGCTTTGTGTTCTGAAAGACACAAGGGAAAGTCCACTTCAACTGAATGCACACATAACATATTAATAACTGTAGCCAATTCATGAGAGTTTATGTCAAATTCGATTTGAACCACATCTGGTATCAACTCTGACCTGTAGGAATAAAGCCATTTCTGGCTCTTCCATAGTCTGGATCCCCTTCTCCAAGATCTTACAGCCCTCCTCCAGATGGTCTCCGTATTTCCTTGTCAGGCCCCGGATATAGTTCACCTTCTCCTCCTGTTCGTCTGTCACCTTCTGACTCATCTCCCTCTTTTTCTCCTCCAGGATAGCGTATAACTGGTCAAACTTTTCACACACCAGAGTCTTCTGTCTCCGACTATTCTCCTGTACGTGCATGAACAAGTGAAGCACACATGCACACACACAGGGAAAAACTGTAAATCCTGCAAGTCCATCTCTATTAATGAGTTCTGGGTGGGAAATTTATGCAAATTCAAATTTTTAGGGTAAATCAGAATTTTAAAATCAAAGAAAATGTGATAATAGTTATTGTTTTGATTGTTTGGATGTGTAAAAACTGCAAAATGTCTTCTGTTCATTTGGTGCCATGTGCATGACGCCACTGCAGGGACACACAGGAGACTGGAGTCAATCCAGCTTCCTCTCTACTACATCCAACTGTGGCACGTGAACCATAAGAAAGCTGTCTGTTCTCCCCCTATCAATTACACTGCTCATTTTATTGTCCATGGAAGTGGGTCGAAGGCAGAATAGGATGCTCTAACTAGTGTATGTGGACACAACATAGAAGAAAATGTGAAAAGGGGAGATTAAAGCAGTCTGTGGCGCCAAAACATTTATTTTCCTCTAACTACCTCTCTGTCTAAATCTCGCAGATGGATAAAAGCAGAAAGAGTGGCCGTGACAAGGACACATTACATCAGTTTGGTCATCTGTGCAGGTGCATTAGAGTGTGCACGGAGTGAGGCTTGCTGCGTGAGTGAGCGGCCAGGCACTGCAGCAGTTGGACACTGACCTCTATGGCACGACAGGCTTCCTCTATCTGACTAATGATGCCTTGCATCCTGTCGTTGTTACCAACCATCATGGCAATCCCGTCACTCAGCTCCGTCTAGGGGGCAAGGACATGGCAGAATGACTGTTGACTTAAATCTGGGGCAAATCTGTGATCATACAAATATACTTCATGATAAAACTTCATGGCTGACAGTATTCATCGTCTTTATGAGTATCTCAGGCCTCACCTTCTTCGTCTGGTACACGCTGCTGAGAGGCGCCACCTCGCAGTCTTTGTGGGCTCCAAAAACCTTACACATGGAGCATGTAGGCACACCGTGGGTCACACAGTAAATGTTGATCTTTTCATCCTCGTGAATGTCACACATGGGTATTTCTTCCTTTCTCTCTGGTGCTGGTTTGCCGCTGTTGAGGTGCAATGGAAACAGCGGTACCTACCTGTTATGCTGCACATTTGACTGCATACTGATGTGACATGCAGTGTCAGTTTGATAATGTCACTGTTATACATCTTAGCATCTCAACAGCTTATCAATGACCCATCAGCGTTGCCTTGCCATTCACACGGACTCTCAGCACTGTAATCAATACATCATCATTATGCTGAGTAGTGTACAGGTGTGGGAACAAGATTTATTTTTATATATTTCTGTCTTTATGTATAGCTCATATTTACACTGTAAATTCAATTCGTCCTATAAACAGTACTGAAGATGCTGCCAATAAAACAATGCCACAATAGCTGTACCTGGAGCCAGTAGGAAGCGAGCATGCTCAATGAGTTAAAGTGTTGTGGATATTATGTCATACAAGCCTTTTGGCTATCCAGTCAGCTACTGGATAAATCATCTGTGTGGATGACTACTACTAGAAACGTCCTGTCACCCACTCCAGCTCTATGACTCAGAAGCCACTGTTACTTGGGCCACAACAGTAACTGGTTCACTTCCTGCCATTGCTATCTTTTACTGCCCTAGAGGACAAGTTTCACTAATGAACAAAGCCCACTAATTGGTTTTCTGCTATATCTGTTAATAAAAGTCTGATCTGTCTCACCTGCTGGAGTCGTGCTTGAACATGTCAATGATATTCTCAACCAGCAGGTTCCTCTGCAGGCCGTAAACACCATGCCTGTCCAGAACCACCTCGTGTCTGCAGGATGGGCACCGGAAACGGCCGCCAGATGTCAAAGAACCACTTCTTGTTGGAAGGTATGGGTTTGAAGCCTGTAAACAATAACAATTCAAGCTCCAGTTTTTGTATGACAGCAGAGTTTTGATGGGTAGCTTGATTGCTGGTGTAAAATTAATTAAATTGTTTCACTCAGCAGTTATGAAATATTAATCCAAAGGATTAACAGTCCATAACACAAACGTGGAACCCCATTACCAAAATTTGGTTCACAGTTAGAGACTAACACATTCGGACAACAAAATTAAAGCACTAATCATTTTCTCACAATTAGTAATCTTAATGTTTGTAAACAAAGCCTATAAATGTTACATTTATGTATCATCCAAACAGTGATTATTTTGGTCTTTAATACATCAAAATTCAGACCAAGTTTATACATTATTAACAATTTGAGGCGTTCAGTTGCTTACCTGGAAAACATCATTGGCACATTTTCTGCAGAGGTTGTGCTGGCAGGGTAGGATGACCACAGGCTTTGTAAACATTTCCAGGCATATTGGACAAATCAACTGTTTCTCCAAGTTCTCCATGGTATCAGAGTTTTTACACACAACTAAACAACTTAATAAGTCTGATAAGTTTAGTAAAAAGTCCTTTCTGAAAGCAATCTATCATGGGCCCAGTGTCAGGCTGAGTGGTAGGCCTACTGCGGTTGTCCTGGAGGGTGTAGACTGCTATCTCCTCTGTGTCAGTTCTGTTTTTAGCAGCTACTGCTGTCACGTCTAAGGTTGCCATTTTTACCTTGCCCATATTTGAAACTGAGTAGGGCAGTGCTGAACAGCTGCCCACCCCCAGCCTCTTCTACACTGGGTGCCATGAAACTGTTTGTTTTAGAAGATAGGGGCAAGTGATTTAGCAAGAGATGCAATCATAGTTTAACTCCCATGTAACTACATTTTATATTTAAAACAAGTGATTGTTGCTGGCACTAGCTACTGAAAACATATACTATTACGTCAACCGATGTACACTAAGAAAAAATGTGCAAAAAACCCCCAACCGTTTTAGCATGTTAAAATGAACCAGAATTAAATGCTAACTTTTTAGACAGGTACAACAGGTAGCCATCACACATGACATGCAGTCAAACTTTGAAGCAGCAGCTTTGTGCACAAGAGGGAAGATGGCGATACACAAGAAAAGGTTTGTTACAATAACAGGTTCACTGGCTAATTAAAGATCATTAAAGGAGGGATTGTAGTTTTACCTAGCATTAAACAAATTGTTTCTGTAAAACATTTTTTGTAATAGGTATTTACACTTGGAGAGAAGTTTAAGCATGACGGTGTAACTAACTTTTGCTGTATTCTTCATCGCATCCTTTAAAGTAGCTGGCATCTCAGTTAAGTAAAAAGAACCGTCTAGTTACAACATTTGGTTGTTTGCTGTCACATGTTCAAAGCCTAACAACAAAGGGTTTAGAAACATAAAAAGGTCTAGCTTTGGAGAATGCGGGCATCGATCCCGCTACCTCTCGCATGCTAAGCGAGCGCTCTACCATTTGAGCTAATTCCCCACTATTGGCTTCTGGACGAAATATACGTATTTATTTTGTGACATGAATACTGTCGAAGGTACTTGGTAACATGAAACGTGGTTGGGTTGTGTTTTATGGCACAGTGTTATGCAGAAATATAGTACAGTGACGTAGCATTATGTAGCTGTCTATAGATAGATAGATAGATAGATAGATAGGTTAGCTCTAACGAATACGAACAGTAAGACGATTTACTATTTGGAAGGCTCGCGATGTTCATATCTTTTTAAGGGCAGCCAAGTTACATTAAAGATATGTGACCATGAAAGCCTTGCCCGAAACTATTTAGCTCAAGTCGCAGCGAAAGCGAATTTTCGGCAAAGACAACGAAACTTCGTTCGAACAGGAGTTTCTCCCCACCGTATAAATAAATATGGTTGGGAAGTTACGCTAATCTCCCTTCGATAGCTCAGTTGGTAGAGCGGAGGACTGTAGTGGGTTCTCAGGTATCCTTAGGTCGCTGGTTCGATTCCGGCTCGAAGGAGAGTGCTCTTTTCTTTATTTGTAGATGCGGTTCCTGTTCAGTGTTTGTATAAATTTACAAACAACTTTTAGTATTTGTAGCTAATGGATTTCTACCTAATGTGCTACAAGGCATCAAACAGCAAATTTGATGTGTCTGTGTAGGTTCTCAGTCATCCAGGTCATGGTAGTCTTGAGAGCTTGAAAAGAAAGAAAGCCCCAACTGGGGGTTAAATACCTGAGACTGTCTGCCAGTGATTTTAAAACTGAGGAAGCCTTTTGGATGAGAGGCGAAAGGTCTTCACAGTCTAAAAATGTCCAGTTGCTTTCTTTTCAAGCTCTCAAGAGCAGATTTGATGATTTTCTTCAAATTTCTCACACCTGCAAGTAGATTTTTTTTATTGGATAAAAGGAGGTTAGATTTCAAATGTTCAGAGCTCCTCTGCCTGCAGTGGTGGTCTAGTCAGCAAATACACAGCATATTCTGCATAGCTGCTGTGTATGTTTTAAATTAAAAATGATCGCACCTGCAAGCACTCTGTACAAAAGGGAGCTTAAAGGTGATTGTTTTTTTCACCACTAGTGATGAAAACAAACTTTATCACTTGCTTTGACTGTGAAATGACTTATAACAATGCTGCAAACACATCTAGATGGATGACTCAGAGACAATAATTAACAGTTGTGTGGAGGACTGTGGCAAGCGTCACACGCTAATAAAGTGTCTTTGTTTATCATTCATGACATTTTTCTGTGCTGTTGCATGATTATTATTCCTCCGTCCAGTGATTCTCATTAGCAGTATTTAAATTACAAATTGAAACCCGTGTCCTCTACTAATGGAGTGCTCATCTTCATGAATCTGTATGAGTTCCTTAATTTATTTCCAAACATTTGTAACGTCTAAAATGTCCCCACAAGAATTTCATGGCAGGCAAACAAAGCAATTAAAGGTGTGTTTTTTTAATGATTACCTTAAGATTACTTTTGTGGTGTTTTGTGTCAGTAGTTTTTCAAAACATTTAGCTTATACAAAAAATATAAAGTATCTTTAACTATAAACTCATGTTAAAGTGAGCATAGCAGGATCCTCATAGTAGACGCTTCTGACCCATTTAAGCATACCTAATCTGTTTTTTCTTTTTCATCTGACTCATACAATATGACATCTGCCTTCCTCGCACCTCTTTACCCTTTATATAAAGCTGCATGGATATGCACACAGTGCTTTTCATGCAAGCACATCAGAATCAGTGAGTCACATTTAAACATTTTAGACAGATGTCGCTGCTGAAAATGAATGAATGTCTCTCTCACCCTCTCTAATTTGTCTCTTTGTTTCATTTGGTGTCCCTCCGGGGTATGCAAGTTAGGAATCAACTTTAAAAAATGAGACAAAGGTTTGAAAAAGGGGGGAAAAGGATGAGAAATATTTCATATTCATATTCAAATCGTAAATGTAAAGTTTCTGTCTCATGATTTGTAAATCTATGCAAATGTAAAACAGCACACTTATTCATTTTTGTCTTTTGGTTTCAGCATGTGTGTCTCACCCAATTCTCCCTTATGTTGATGTGTTTTTTTTTTTTTTTCTGCGATGTACTACAAATGAAGTTTTTAGTCATTTTGCGATGCTGTGGGCACACCACTTTATTCAGTTTTAATCAATAATCTCTAAAAAGGCTGAACTAGCATGATTACATATTCATTAATGACAAGCAAAGGCTGCTCAGATGCTCACCATTTAGATAAAAGTGAATTCAAATGAGATCAATTAAGAAGATGTTCTGAGTTATGTCTTTGTGATTGAAGTGAATTCATAATTTTTAAGCCATTACTATCTGACTCATAATATTGCAGCGCCTGTTAGTAAAAATCCAATAAAGATTGACAAATTAAGAGCAGTGTGGAGATTACTTGGAGATGAAAGGCCAATATGAATGCCAGACAGTGCTGCCTTTGAGGCTAAAAGCTGCCAATTTAAAGAGCACAGTGTGAAACTCCTGTTCCTCTCTTTTACTCGGTGTTGGTACACGGTGCTATGCGTGTCTCGTAAAAAGGTCTGCATGAACTGCCAAGGCCATGAAATACACCTGCACTCACACATAACCACACACATAGATGTCTACAAACTCATAAGCAAGATGAAAGTGTATAGGGGACCAGAAAAGGGAGCAGAGCAAAGGGTGCCATCTGTTCACTTGTATGAATATTTCAGTTAGGTGGAAGTCATATTGTATTCATGCAGATGGTTAGCAATCAGTGCCTGGGATTTAAAAACTCTCTGTGAGCAATTCTAGATAATGTCCATTTCTTCATTTCCACATTTGTCCTAAATGATCCACTGAAGTGAAAATCTTTGGATGGGATTAAGGTGAGAAGAAGTACACTCATACCCTTGAAATCCTGCTAAAATTTTAATCATATAAAATTAGGACTAGAAATGACTGGTAAAAATCTACTAAACTTAGCATAAAAAGTAAGGAAATTTGTGTTTGGTCGATTATTTCTTTGTTGTAACAATGCTTCTTGGCAATAAATCTCATACCATTGTAAAGCCTGCTTATTTCCCTTTAAATGGTCACACATTGTAATGAAAATGCATTTGTGGGTTGAGCAGCAGAGTTGAGTATGTGGGTTGCACCCACGAAGAACTTGCCAAATCTTCTCTGCCAATGCCAAACAGCTTATTCTGCTATTGACTCTTGTTTGGTGTTGTTTATTGGATTGGATGATTGAAGTCTGAAGAAACAAGACATACTGGCAATTCAACAATTTATTAATTTACAAACAGGGGCCTCAGTAGCATGTGAAAGAACCATACACAGCCACAACAGCCTGGCACCTCCTCCTCATGCTGGTCACCAGCTTGAAGTTGCCCTATGGCACGGGCTCTATCCAGATCAGTCAAACGTGGCATGCTTGGAGCAG